>DWBA01000106.1:0-17089 GCA_018236825.1 Apodemia zela | reverse complement strand
CTTTAAAATATACCTGCTCCGACCAAAACTTTATTGGTCGATTCTAATTATTTCTGATTATTATAAGATCTATTAGTCTGATGTGTTGACAGAATAATTGGTCTGTTATTAGGTCTCTAGTCTGTTTGCTCAATGAGTTAATTTGATAATTTAATAACTGTTTATATGTCAAAACTGTCATGTAGTGTCATAATTTCAAATGCTACCACAAAAGACTAATTGGCCGGAAAATAAGCCGCACCTCTAAAATGAAGACAATAGGGACGCTTCAAGAATATATAGGCCAGGCTTAATAACGCCTTGCGCCATTAGCAGAACAAGAGACACAGCAACTCTGCGATCTTGAAACACTTTTGTTTTCTAAAGCGCCACGCTTTTATATACGTTTGCAGAAAGTTCAAGTTGATCTTTCCATTTCGATTATATTCAGTGAATCGTTTATGAAGAGCTCTTATTTTAGACACTTAATTTAATAATAAAAATTTTATATCATGCCTTTTGTAATATTGTTATGTTTTACTATCCGATCCTAATGATCCCATAATAATCGTGTAGACTGTGATGGGATACTCAAAAACACTTTAAACCCTCGACACGACACTCCAAAAACACTTTAAAGAAACGTAAATACGTCATTTTGAAAAAGCGATGAGACCCAAACCGCCTGGTGAGAGCCGCGGCCGATTACGTACCGCCTACCGGCCACGATCACCGACAACAAACTAAGAAGACCACGTCACGTACTATCCGATCCTGATGATCCCATCACAGTATAAACTTCACACGCCAAAGTCGCCGCCGGCGGCGACTCGGCCCACTGTTTCGGCCCGCCAACACTCGAGACCCTGGTCTAGAGTCATTAACGAGTCGAAATCCTGATGCCACTTACTACACCACTTGTCGTCAAGATACTGCCCTAAGCCGAGGTTCGGTCTCACAGGAGACACCCCTAGGGCGGACTCTTAGTCCACTTAATTTAAACTCTGACTGAGCACTCTGCTCGCCCAAAAAGCCCGGTTAAAAAGTGAAAAAAGTAATAAAATAATTATATTTATAAAGATAAAAATAGTATGAATTTTAGAATACTTGTATTTACCCTCCAATTTTCCCAAAATTTAGAGACTATTTTAAACAGAAAACATCATGTTGAATCAATGGCCGCGTATAGACGTCGTCGCGCCGCTACGATATGAAACGGGTCGAATTGATGTAGCCGACAGTAGTCTTTGAACATTTTTGGTAGATATTTAGTGATGCCAATATAATATTTGAAATATCATTTAAAATTAATTTATTTTAAATGGGATTAATTATGTGTCTACGAGTATATCCACAAAATAATAACATTTAAATATGATTGTATTAGTTGCAGCGTGCAGCCCGCTGCATTATAAAAGTTTTTGATAAACGACGACGAGCGGGGACGACTAATTTTTTCGGGTTAAGAAATAATGTTTCAAATTTTTTTAAAGTATTGAAAAAATACGTCCTCAAAATTTCAGCCTTGTGGGAGCAGATTATGAATCATAATCCCAATGAAAATTTTGATATCGTCTGGCGCATACTTGCAACCAACCATCGACAACTATCAAAACTTTTAAGACTTAAACATATGTCTAAACTAATATTATAAAAAGGAAACATTTGTGTGTATGTTTGTAACGTTTTCACACAAAAACTACTGAACCGATTTCAAAAATTCTTTGACCTTTAGAAGAGCTACATTATCTTGGAGTGACATAGGCTACTTTTTACCCGGCTGCACAGAGAGAAATAATGTTTTTGGGTCACGCGAACGAAGTTGCAGGGAACAGTTAGTAAATTGTAATACATATATTAAAACTAGCTGCTGCGTGCAGCCCGCTGCATTATAAAACTGCAGGCTACAGTTAGTATTTAATAAAGTTCTAACTTTGTTGGAAATAAATTAATATAAATATTTTTATTGACAATTACGCCCAGCCAAGCGGGCATGTATTAGCTAGTTATCTAATAAAGTAGTATAGAATCACATTATGATATAACGATCTTGTTGGCCTACTACGGCACATAACTACCTGTGGATTTCAAATTAAATTGGCAATACTCATAAGGATATAAAAAGTTGTTCTTGGAGGTTTAAATGTTGAATTTCTGCATTTTTATTATATTAGATATCACTGGTGACATCTATACATATGAGTATATACATTATACAGTATATTATATACTGTATATACTCAAATGTACTGGAATAAATAATCAATTAAATTGAAGGTATTTACTTATCGATGTACTAACGACTTAAAAAAAAGTATCTTCATGCCCATATCTTTCTCTTATATTATTGACTAGCGACCCGCCCCGGCTTCGCACGGGTACAATATATACATATAAACCTTCCTATTGAATTACTCTATCTATTAAAAAAAAATCATCAAAATCCGTGGCGTAGTTTTAAAGATTTAAGCGTACAAAGGGAGTTAGGGACAGAAAAAGCGAATCGAAAGAAAACTGAAAAAAGTGTTTTTTTGGAATCACTCTGAAATTCCTAGTTCAATCAAATAAAGTCACCAGCAAGAAGAATAAGAGCACCTCCCATTGGTTGGTCATTTCCTCGAAAATCACGCAGGGTTTTGTCAAGCGCTTCGAGTGATTTTTTATGGGCCATTGTGCATTCATCCCAAATAATAATTTTACACGTTTTGAGGACTTTACCCATGCCAGAATTTTTGCCAATATTGCAAGTTGGTGTTTCCGTTTATTATTTTAACGTTTATTTAGTGACTGTATTTGACAGTTCAAAAATAGGAGTGCTCCGATCGTCACCAAACTTTACAGGATTACTCGCCAGGTCAATCTGGAGATGCCCTGAAAGTTTCATTAAAATCGGTCCATCCCTTTCTGAGCCTATACGGAACATACACACACACTTTCTCTTTTATAGATATAGAAGATATATCAAGAAGAAGAAGAAGAAGATAAACTATTAGTATAAAATACACCTTTAACCTAATCACTTCAAAAACACCTTTTCACTGATTACTTCCTTTATATTATGCACAAATCCCTAGACATATGCGTCTAAATCAAGTCCAGCATTTCGGGATTGTTTGTTCTTAGTCACTTTGTCATGGCTCTGGTTAATATTGACGTTTTAATTAGACATGTTACCGGCTATTTGTCAATTGTACGTATATATGCGTGTGCATTCATTGCTTATGGATTATACTCGGATTAATAAGGTAACAGTACAATGGAATAATACGTGTATTTGTTTGAGACATTATTACAGTACGTAGCTAATACAGCATGAAGGATTTTAAAGAGGTTTTTATCTTAACATAAAAAGATTTGTACGCTAAATTTCTTTCACGGTAGTCAAACACATGCGAGTACCATACATAATGATCCAAAGAGGTTTTTCAATAGTTAATAGTGCCAGGTTGTATGCAGACTTTGCCATCATATTTGAAAAAGATTAACGTAAAATAACACCTCTGTAGTTACATTTTCTTTCTTTTGTAAGAATTTTGGAGGCCCAAATTAATCTAGCGCCATACAGTGATAATATACAATACTTATTTTAGTGGTAAAGAAATACCTTTGGGGCATTTATGCTTAGAATTACGTAATCAAGCTGATCAGATATACTTAAACTTCCCAACCTACTAAGCAGCTCTTTAATAGGTGGAAAGTGGCAAATTTGCGCTAAAATAATACGCAGATCTAATTTTAGTTATACTTCTCAACTGTTATTTTGTTTATTTTAGAGTATATCTCTAAAATATCTTATACGGCTATCATTTGATACTATCTCTCCTCCCCAGGGAAAAATTAAAGCATTCCATTGTGTTCTTAGCATAAATGTGCATTAAATTATAAATGCAAATTCATTCTTAGCTCGTTTGGCAACCTCCCATAGGTTGCCAAAATACCAAGAACAAATTTGTACCTTCGCATTTTACTACCTTCGCGTAGACTACGACGGCCGTCCCTGTATCTACACGTATTTATACATGACATTCAACTGTCTAAAAATTCTGCATTACAGTAGATCCCCTTCATATCGGTCATAATGCCAAAAAATAGTATATACCACCATGTCAAATATTTCAATTCACGAGCCACTGAACATGCGAGTACATCTTTACACTATTTTAATGCAACGTATGGGCAAATATTGCTGATAATTGATCGCCAGTTACTGGTGAATATTTATTTTTCCTATTATAACTGCTGCCGAATTCTAATCTAAACAATTATTAGATTACTGTAGATTTTCAATTCGCTTTTCAGACCACTGTCTAATCCAGTGTAAAGTGTAGATCACAATGTAGGCTGCAGCCATGTTTGAAGCTACAGGATGCATATTTCCTTCCTTGTATCCTACCCACAGAGGCAGATATACGTCTTGCTCGATAATTCAAATGCCGTTGCTTACTCTGACGCTGAAGTCATACAACAGAATATGAAACTTTTCATTGCATTTTCTAAGTAATACACAGATGGCAAGTTAGCAAAGCTTAATATGATGATAACCACAATGGTTTCTTACCACCAGCAGAAGTTTTAAAAAGGCTAGGTAGTTTTATGGGCACTTCATAGTAGAAACACTAGAATATTAAGAATGGGGTACATTTTCTCTTATTTTTTTTAATTTAATTAGCGAGAAATTTAGTTCATCTTTCTTTTTGGGAACTTCTGCGCTCGGATGAATCGATCGATCGAAATTTCGATCTGCCTCGCCTCCCATCTCTGTACAGAGATAATGGCCCTGGCCTATGATGCAATAGAGAAGACCGATCTCTTGGGCTCACTGCATGCAATTTCTTGGTTCTGACCATTAAAACACATTGATGACCATCCCACTTTGCAGTAGTTTAATGCCGAAGTTGAAATTGATGGATAAAAAGTTTCATTGCTATGGACTTACGGCAAAGTTTTCTTAAAGTAAGTACTATAATCTTTGTTTACATAGGTAGGTACCTATATTTGCATTGTATAATTTTTTTATCAATTATCATAAAGCTATTGTTTCCCAAATTTAAGTACTCATATAAATTTATTTTACGTCATAGGTTAGATTATATTTGACATGACATCATTAATATAATAGATACATTCTATGAAACTACTAATTATCTTCATATATACTATCGATACAAAGGTATTAACAATTCGTACATTAATAATACTATCTACTAACTTGATACGGATTGCTATTATTTATCAAATATTAAATTACAATCAATGTTCGATAAAGGAATCTGGAGGTTGTCTGATAAAATGTAACTAATTTGTCATCTGCTACAATGCGAGTTAAACAACAAGGAAGCCCAGATAGCACCTATATAATTTTGTAATTTACTTTTTATCATCCCAACTACTGCGCATTAAAGATAACGCTAAACATTAACGAATTAAACAAATACCATCAAGCTTATTTGTCCCAATGGGTAGGCAGGTCTGTCGCCTAAGATTAGTAAACGGTATAAATTTTACGTTGTGACATTATGGCTACTTATCCGTAAATCGAACACGAGTTCATCGCCCAAGATGGCAAGTCAGTTTTTCAGAAAAGCTAAAAAACTTGTTTAGAACTAATTGCCCGACCTGTGATTTGAACTCAAGACCTAAATCGACAATATTGATGCTAGTACCGGTAGCCCAATTTATATATTTTTTTATTATATGATAAAATAGCAAATAATTTATTATCCGTGTGGCCATCTTATCGTATATTGCCATCTCGCAAAGCCACTTGAAAAATTCTATCGACTACCTTATCCTCCAATACGAGAATATGAAATAGGTAAGGCGACGCGATGGTAACATATACCCGGGCGAGATTTTGCGAAACTCTAATACCTAGTAGCCACGATGGTAGTAACACGTATAGCCAATAGTTCGGCTTTTACAAACTTCCTACCAAAATGGCAGATGGTTTATTCCTCAAAGGGGCCCCGGACCAACACGGGCAAAAACAATGTTAAAAACCTGTAAACCGGTTGACCCTGCAAGCCAAACCTGTAACTCCCGGCTAAATTTAGGTATTTTAAGCTGAAAGAAGAATAGTATATTAGCAAATAAAATGGTTGGGTTGAAAAATGTCGAAAAAATTTCAAAAAATCTTTTTTAAAAATTTTTGGAAATCTAGTGATATTGATACAATTAACTTCATTTGCCGCAGTTTTTTAAGAAAAAAGCTGATTTGATTATGAAATCAATCGGTTAAGTTACCGATTGATTTCATAATCCGTCTGTAAGTTATTTTTAAGATATGAAATAAGTTTGCTGTAAATCGTAATTTTAATATTTGAAAAGCTGTAACTTTTGAAAACTAGTTCGATTTTGATTTTTGAAACGTTTAATGCAACTTTTAAAGAACTAAAATATTGTCAAAAATTATTGGTTTGAAAATCTCAAAGCTCTGTCGAACTTTTTTCAAAATTTTTCGTCAACGAAAACTCCCGAACGGATAAACTGATTTGGAAGCAATTTATGGTATTAGACGTGTTTTTTTAAGAAAAAGACCTGATTTGATTTTATACTCAATTGATGCATTAATTTGGGCGTTATCTTGTTTTTCCAAAAGTTTTTTTTGAGAGTTTTTCTAAATTTCTCAAAATCTTCAGAGCCGAATTGGTTCAGATTTTCAGGAAGCCTAAGTTTGGCTTAACCCAATTTGCTGGTGCGGACAAACCCAACCGCGTTTTGATAGGATAAGCTGTTCAAAAGTTTTTAATTAAATCAGCCTTTTTTTTTTGTTTGCCTCCTATGATATGCCATTTAAGGAAGCCGATATTTATGCCGAGAAGAAATTTCTCAACTTTTATAATACATACGAATCAGGTTGCGCAAATTTTAATTACAATCTGCACTTAAACGTATCAGTGACGTCGAGTATTATCATTAAAATCGGTATTAATTAATTATCTGTGATATATTAACAGATATCTAGAAAGTAATGAATACACAATTAAGAACCTCCAGCCTACTGAAATATTTCTGCCGAATAATACTAAAAATAAATATTGACTAGCCAATTTACTAAAAAAGTCCCAACAACTCTACCTATAATTAGCTAATAGTAGTAACGGACAAGGAGCTTGCCTATTATAGGTCTCTCCTTAATCCTCGTGTTGGTACGAACCCTCTTTATAGAATAGACCATCTGCCTTTCTGCCGTATGCAGTGCAGCATCTGCTTTTGTGCAGTCCGTAAGAGGCGAACGATTGGCTATGTGCGTCATTACGATCGTGGCTAGTACTAGGTGGTAGAATTCTGCATTGTCTCGCCCGGGTCTAGTAACACCGCCTTGCCTATTTCTGCCGCAATAAGGACAGTGCTTATTACTGTCGCGTCCTGGTTTGGCTAGTTAGTTTGCCGGCTAACTTACCCTAAGTTAGCCGGCAAACTAATGCAGGTGGCATGAAGACCCCGCCACAAGGTTAGTAACGCACAATTAACATCTTTGGTGTATAAAGGCGATGGTTGTCCTTTTCCATCAGGAGAGTCCTCTGCTTATTGGCTATTTTATTATATAAAAAAATCATATCACGGATTCAACTGGACACCCCGTTTCAGGGAATTTCATTGGTTGCCAGTGTAGCTTGAATGAACACACTGAGTTTTAGTAATTACTGATGAAATAGAATCGCCCCAGGGGTATTATTTAAACCTTAGCTTCTTATTCCCCACTATAAAATAGCACAACATGGCATATTTTTAATTTTTTACGATATAATATAACTACAAGTGTTTGACACTCACTAGCATTTCCTTGTATGAACAGCTGCATGTTCCCCTCCCAACACCGTGTCTATTAGTTTTGTGTGGCCTGTGCATAATCCTTACTATTTAATATTATAAATTCGAAAGTAACTCTATCTATATGTGTTCATCATCATTCATCTATATGTCTTCTTTTCTAAACCACTAAACCGATTTGGATAAAATTTTGTACAAAGATAGATTGAGACCGATGTAAGGACGTAGGATAGTTTTTATCCCTGAAATCACAGAGGAACCTGAACTATGCGGGTAAAACTCCGTGACTGTTTAAATCTGTTTATCTAAAAAAAATACTACTAACACGCGGACAAAGTCGCGGGTAAAAGGTAGTATCCTATAAATAATTTTCATATAATAGGGCCTGTATTTTGAGCTCAAAACATGAGCATTGATCTCGGATGAATAATATACATTGATTGAAGAAAAATGGCGAATAAAATTGTAATTCATGATAATTAATTTGAAAAGAGAATCATTACTCCACGTTAAATCTGAAATACAGGGCCTGAATCTCTTTATTCACTTTCAAGCTTCGCAAACACATCACTAAGTTTAATACCTCCTCAAAGAAAACTTTTAATGAGCCTTTAATAAAGTTATCGAACACCTTTTAGTACACTGATTCTTAGATAGCTCGGTTTCATCTAAGCTATTTCTGAGAATGAGCGCCGAAAACACTACGCGCGAACAAAGCCTACGACACAAAGGCGAGTGTTTATGACGTGCTTGTTGGATTATTATTTTACAAGCTTTTATTTTTATATGTATGTCGAGTTAATAGTTGAATAATTAGTTGAATTTTAAAGTAGGTAGTTATCCTCAACCGATAAAGATGAAATTTTGCACACATTTAGTTTAGTTGATAATAAGTGGTTAGATAAGTGTTTTTTTTATGTAATAAGATAGCAAACAAGCAGATGGGTCTCCTAATGGAAAGAGTCAACCATCACCTATAGACACCAAAGATGTTAATCGTGCGTTGCTATCTTGTGGCGAGGTCTTAATGCCACGTGTATAAGTTTACCGGCTACTTCACCCTCCAAACCGGAACACGACAGTGACAAGCACTGACGCTATTGCGGCAGGAAAAGGTAGTGAATCTCATAGCCAATTAGTCGCCTTTTACGACATGCCTGGCAAATCGGCAGTTGGTTTATTTTTGAAAGAGCCTGGACCAACACGGGGTAGTTTTAATTCATATTTGAAATTTATCTATTTAATAAAATCCAGACATTGCATAGCCTAAACCAGTGGGGCCTAGCAACATGAAATTGTGAAGAAGAGCACTAAGAAAGAATTTTGAAAATTCATCACTTAAAGAAGTGAAATAGTTGAAGGATGTTTGTATGGCAATGAAAATAAATTCTGTCAGACTTACTTTGAACTTACTTCTCAGAAATTATTAAATGACTTATAAAGAGTTTATAATATCAACAATAAAAAGTCCTGGGGACTGATTCACATAACAAAATGTCAATCAAATTGAAGCCTTTAAGACTCATATGCTGGGTCCCTATAATCTGCGATCCATTATTCGTAGCAGTAACCATTAGCAACTAATTTAATAGTAACAAAGCATTCGATAATTTGTTTGGATACTTGGTGATTTGACATTTATAGGAACACGTTTAGCTTACGCCTCGTAGGTACTTGTAAGTAAAACGAGCCGTTTCACTAAGTAACACATAAGAGCCCTAAACTCTTTGACTTCATTGACGTTTTATTACGTGAATTTGGGGACTGGTCGCGAGGACTTTACTTTTGCCATAAGCAATTTTTTTTTAATATTAAGTTATTCTATTCTATATAAAATCAAATCAAAAATGTTTTATTAGAATAAAACTTAGACACTTTTTAAAAGAGTCGACATTTTTTATAAATATCAGATTGGAACGCAGCCACACACGTTAGAGAGTTTTTGAAATTGATTTTTTTTCAGGGCAAGCTACACCTAACCACAGTACGTCTGGAAATCCACCTGGTGGTTCTACACCCAACAGCTCTACTGTATCAAACTCAATGCATTCTCCTGGAAATACAAGTAATATTTTTTTATGATTAACATTTATATTTTGACTTTTTAGCTATAACATGTACCTCCACTAGAACTAGATTTTTTTTATTTAATTAACCTTTTAACCCAAGACATTCAATGGCTTACATACAGGATATATTTTTCGATATCATTATTTCTATCCATTTCTTTGCAATTCTTTCAAAAATAATCTATTACTCCCTTACAATCTAGTTCTACGCTGACCCAAACAATGTTGTCGTGTCGTGAAAGACGTAGTAACATTAACAGTTTTAGTAAACAAGTATTGCAAAGGATGTTTAAAATAACAACAATGATTATATTATTATGAAGTATTTAAATAGACTATTCTTTTTTTATATCATAAGACAGCAAACAAGCAGATGGCTCTCCTGATGGGAAAAGACAACCATCGCCTTCAGACACCAAAGATGTTATTTGTGCATTGCTGTCCGTGTGGTGGATTATTAATACCGCATTTATAAGTTCGGATATCAGATACCTTACCCTCCGAACCGGAACCACAACAGCGACAAGAATTGATGCTATTTTGGTAGGAATAGGTAAGGCGGTGGTATCAAAACACGGGTGAAACGTAGAACTCCACCACCTAATATAGCGAATCGTTCGCCTTTTACAAACTACCTGACAGAATGGCAAAGTCTATTCTTCAAAGGGCACCAACACTGGTATTAAATTCTTGAGTGTATGGATTTAACCACGTGGATTGTAACACATCAATGACGCAGTATATTTGGTGTCTAAGCCTAAGTGCTAAATAATGCTGTATAATTATCGTACTATGCTTACTTTTTGTATTAATATAAAGGGTTTTTAATTACAAAATAGGTCTTGGATCATCCACCCCTAACTCCACGGAAAGTACAGATTGGAGGCAAGCATTGAGGCAATGGAATTATTGCTGTCGCCTTGCAAGATACCTATTAGATGAAGGTCTTCTGGATAGACATGACTTTCTAACGTGGATTATAGAGTTATTGGATAAAAGAGCACCAGATGATGGACTCTTAAGGTATGATCCTGTTTTTAAATATTTTTCACAGAATTTTATCTGACACTTGTGGTGAACCATAACATCACTAATGGTTAGTAAAATTCTCACTTTTTAATAAGAATTTCTTTACCCACAAGGAAATTTTCCCTGTGTTGATACGGGCTCCTTTGAAGAATTGACCAACTGCTGTTCCGCCAGGCATGTCGTAAAAGGTGACTAATTGGCTAAGTGAGTCACTATCATCGATGCTAATAAGCGGTAGAGTTCAGCATTGTCTCGCCCGGGTCTGGTACGCCACAAGATAGCAACGCACGATTAATATCTTTGGTGTCTATAGGCGATGGTTGACTCTTTCCCACAGGAGATCCGCTTGTTGCTCTTATGATAAAAAAAAAATACTGACACCAAAATATTTATTGATGTATAAAATCTTCCCTCTCGTTTTCCTGCAGTCTGAGGGAGTGATTTAATCAAATGCAACGGAATTGTGTAAACAAGAAGCCCTCCTGTTATGCTTTTTTATGAAGCGCGCGCTATTCGAATAGTTGGTGGTGGTAGAGTTAGCCATCAGATTGTATCTATCTAACTTTGATGTCTGTGTGACAAGAATGCGACTACAGTAAGGCTCGCTCGTTTTTTTATGTGTCTTAAAAAAGTTAAGACACATAAAAAACAAGAAGCCCTCCTTTTACGCTTTTTTATGAAGCGCGCGCTATTCGAATTGATGGTGGTGGTAGAGTTCGCCATCAGATTGTATCTAACTTTGATGTCTGTGTGACACGAATGCGACTACTGTAAGGCTGTCTTTAAAAAGTTCAGATGGATAACTTAGTAATAAAAAAGTAAAATTTACAGTTGTCTTTTTAAAGTGTTGGTAATTTAAAAAAAAACCAGTAGAATTTAAAAGTTATATCGCATTTGACCTAGAACCTCATAATCAAAATATTTTTCTAAGGTTTTACTAGCATATTATTGACCTTTATTTGATCTCTAGGGAATCTAGTGACAGCAATGTGTAGAACTTGCTAGAACGATAATAAATATTAAAATAAATACCGTTAGATCCATATCTCTAAACAGGTAGGTAGAGATGGAGCGCGCCCATGAACCCATAACACGATAGATTGCCCACCTATCGGCAAATCGGGCATATGTTAAGCTTTATGCAAGTTATGTTTTGAATAAAAACTGGAAATTTATATAGAACGAATTGCTAAAAAATTTCACTATAATCGTGACTGCTAACAAGCGGGTAAAGTTTTGGTTTGGCACCACTTGTGTCTACTCTTGATATGGTCCAAATATGGATATCTGTATTCAGGAAAACCATCTGCTTGTTTGCTGCCCTATATATTTTTAAAACGCAATAGGACTTCAACACCGACTTCCCATTTCCTTTACCTCCGGAAATCTACATTAGATCTTCACCAAATTAAAATGGGACCATACGGAAAGTACCCGCCCTCCCAAACAAAAAAGAATTTTCGAAATCGGTTTATATATAATCGACCTCTGAGGTAACAAACACAAAAAATAAATAAAAACAAACAGCCAAATTGATAACCTCCTCCTTTTTTAAAGAAAAAAAAAAGTATCTTCACGCCCGTATCCCGGAAGAGGTAGACGGAGGTACAACCAGTGCACCCACGATTAGCCGAAGATACTCGGTTCACGATGTGATAGGTGGCTAGCCTATCGCCAACGGTACACTTTTCCAATCCCGTGCAATGTTGATTTTATCAGCAAACTGAAAAACACACCTTTGGCCGACCCGGGAATCGAACCCGGGACCTCGCGTGGTCAACTCCGACACCGGACCACTAGACTAGACCATAGAGGCGATCCTTTTTTGAAGTCCGTTGAAAATAAAATAAATAATTAAAATATTGCCTGATCTTAGATTCGAACCTAGGAGGGCCTAGGTTCGAATCTAAGATCAGACATGTAAAGTAATAAAATAAAGATCATCACGTAAATTGCCTTGTAGAGTTCTCTAAGTACACCGAAAGTTAGGCTCAGGTTCACTACGATTCACCGGTTTGCTTTTTACACGCTAAATATAATATTTTAATTTTAGATTATTCCTACCCTTGGCACTACAATATATGTCCGAATTTGTATGCTGTGAGGGACTCTCTCGTCGCCTTGCAACAACTTGTGCGAAAAAAGCTGCCGCAATATGCTCCGTTCTTTCTGATACCACTTTACGAGCCCTAAATCAGCCAGCTGTCTTCAACAAGACTGATAGAAATACAGGTATATTATTTACAAAGCAACAGTGCACATACTTTTTTATATAATACTACTCACTCCTCTTTTTCATTTGAATTTGGAAACTTATAATTTCTTATACTTTCAGAAATAAATGGTCCACCTCTCTCTCCAGCGGGAGATACTGCGGACGTTAAACCAAACATATCCCAAATCAAACGCTCAGCAACACCTGCCGACCAGAACCAAGGAACTCCAAATCCAAATCATTCTATCGGAACACCAAATCCTAATCACTCTATAGGGACTCCTAACCCATTAGGAACGCCGAATCCTTCCCAACCTATGGATGTACAAATTAAAGAAGAAAATGGGACATCTCCAATTGACACAAAGGCAAACCTCACTTCAGTAATAACCGCAGCATTGAATCCAGTGCAACTGGGCTTTGGTGAAATATTGAACTGTTCATTCCATAGGGATGTAATTATACAACTGGCTACAGTTTTGCAGGTATATAATTCAACTTTTTTTAAGTGTAATAGTTTACACTTTCCACTGTCGGTACTTGTTGGAATTCCATTGTTAGTTGGTACAGTAAACCCAAAACATTACTTTATTTTGCTTAGTTGGGAAAGAAAGTAACCTGTGTTCCACAAGTGGAAGAATTTTAAAAATCAGTTGTTGAGGTTATCTATTACAAACACACAATCAAATCTTCCCTCTATAATATTTGTGCATGCAATGCTCTCATACTTTTATTCACTTCACACATACACAGTTTGGTAAATTATATTTAACCAGTTTCGCTTTTTAAAGCATATATTCTGGGTGTATGTACTTTACTTTCAGGTTATTTATTTTTTAGTGAAACTTACAATATTACATGAAGTGTAAAAGAAAAGCTTAATTTGTATGGCTGTGATAGAACTTTTTACATTATTACAAAAGCCTTCCTAATGAATGTGGCTATCACACACAACAATATTAAATTTGACTTTCATCCAGATATGAACGCGCTCAAACAAACAAAAATCGCGACATTACGAGTACTGGCAGTACATTGGATTAAACCATATTTTTTCCCATTTATATATTTAAGGTCCGCTTGCACCAAACTATTTAAATGAATTTACCCATATGCAAAATTAATTTTAAAAGTATTTGAATCATTTGGTGCAACTGGACCTAAAAAACTATTCAAAAAGAGTGTATTCAAAACGTTTATTACTAATTTTGACAAATGTTATTTTATGTAATTCGGTTCTTAGACCATATTCTTAATTATTTTCAATATTATTATCTTTTCTAATGGTCCATTGCTATTTAATAAATTAATTATAATTAATGAAGTATTTGAAGTCAATATTTACTTATTTATTTATTTATTGCATATAGATGTCAAATACATTTTAATTCATGAAAATTCCACAAAAAGTGAGTTTTAGTAACCAAACAACGTGAAAGAAACGTATAATACAAGTATACAGATTATTAATTTAGAAATTTACAGCATACAATAAAACTTATTTTAATTTACTTTATTCTAATATGTTACAATGCCTTTTTATCCTAAAAACTAAACAGATAAATAAAACTAATTTAAAGATTTCTCAAAGGTAATTAATGACTGACAGCTACTATATGAAAAGGATTGTTTTTTAGATCATATGCATAGAATGTCCTACTGCAATGGTTTGGTCAGGATGTGGATCATCTATGCAAGGATCTCCCCTAGATCTTTTGCCCTTGCCACCCTCTGCATTACCCATGCCACATATGGATTCAGAAGTCAC
Source organism: Apodemia zela (assembly GCA_018236825.1). Lineage (NCBI taxonomy): Eukaryota > Metazoa > Arthropoda > Insecta > Lepidoptera > Riodinidae > Apodemia > Apodemia zela. The sequence continues at coordinate 2,256 of DWBA01000106.1, read as the reverse complement.
AGAAGAGCATCGTAGAATGGTATTTAAACATTTATTAAATACATTTAAAATACTATTTATAAAATAAGTTTTAATTGTTTTTAAATATTTGAAGGTATATGAAGCAGAACTTGAAATAGCTGCTAGAAGCAAAAAGGCCGAAAGCAAGTGGTGTACAGACAAATGGCAAACTAGTTCGCAAGGTGATATTTTATTATCTTCTATACATATAATAAAAGGATAGAAAAATATTTTCTGTAGATAAAATATTTTGAAAATATTATTTTTTCGGTTAAAGGATCGATAACAGAAACGAAAAAACTGATTATTAGAATTTCCATCTGTCTGTCTGTTAATTTGTTCGTCAATCGCGCAAAAACTACGAGACAGAAACTGATGAAATTTGGCATGGTCATAGCTGAGAGCCCGGAGCAACATATAAGGTAGTTTTTGTCCTGGGTTCAGTTTCCGTAGGAGAAATAAAAAACAAATTCAGTTAAAAAATGCTTATTACCTGCAAAATGTATTCATCTCAGCGAGCGGAGCCACGTGCAAAAACTAGTTATTGTAAACATGTAAGATTTCGAAGGCTATAGCTTACGTAGGACCAGCACTATATAATTTTTACACCTAATTCTTCCACAGCCAAAGTGTTAGCAGTATTGGAGGCGTTGGATCGTCATTGTTTCGACCGTATTGACCAAAATAACAATTTGGACACTTTGTACAAAGAAGTATTTGCTAACTGCACTCCTTCGAATAAGAATGGAAATCTTGATCCCAAAGATCCGGTATGTTGTTTTTTTTTCAGTAAATATTTTTAGGCCAGTTTCTTCTGAATCTTTTGAATTCTGTTAGTCTTAAATCTTATGCTATAATCATTCAATTACTTTTGACTATTTAAGTTTTATTCCTTGATCGCCTTTTATACTTTGCTCTTTTTTATATATATTATTTTATTTAATATATTTTTACTATGCAGGAGTGGGCTTGTTCTTACGCAGTTGTGCGCGTGCTTTGTGAGTGGGCTGTATGTAGTGCACGCTGGGGCGAACACCGCGCTATGGCGGCTGCGGCGTTGCTGGACCGACGGCAACATCACCATTTGCACCATGACCACCAGGGTAAGAGCCACACTCCCCATCACACGAAGTCCTAAATATGAGATCTCAATTTGACCATATCTCCATATATAAAATATTTCAAAATTTCATGTTCGAGTTGAATCGCCCGCCGAGGGTTCCGCACAAATTTTTAGTTACATTTTATAAATAATTCAGGAATCGGGTCTCGCAGTTTTTGCGAGCTTTTCCCGAAATTAAGTTTTCAAAACCTTTGTACTTACTATGTACTACTATATTTTTGATGTTTTACTTACAAATGTATAGTTTTCAGACTTTTCTATGTATTTGTAGTATATATTACGATTCAGACCGACCGGCTCGCACGTCATTTTACAATGCGGTAAAAAAAATTGGAACGGGTAAACAGGAATTACAGTTCATATTTCTGTCACATTCAAGTTCCGCGCTGACTGAACTGCTCCCCTTACGGCTTCATCGGCATGCGTCGGGGTCTATTCGGAGCCGTATGGCTGTCACAGAATGTAAATAGAGAGCAGCGGTGCAGTGAGATGAGTTTTTAAGTTATGTTTGGCTAACGCGGCACGCCTACGGCGCTGACGGACGCGGGAGACAGCCGCGGCATGCGAACCGATGCGAGCCGGTCGGTGTGAGTTTGCTTAATATTACTTGCGAAATTTCATAGTTTTAGGTCAATAGAAAGTACCCAATAAGTTATGATTCCCTATTTGCGGCCGTTAATTTTCAAGCTCAAGGCTCAAGGAACTGTAAACATGAGTATTTGATTTTAATTTCAACTCGATACCTACACGCGTTCCCGAGTGTGATCCTATAAGGGTTCCGTTATTTTCTTTTTAGGTACGGAACCCTAAAAACCATGAACGCGTTAAGTTTTAGTTTCAAACTATATTTAAATTTCACTGACAACTATAAATTTATTATTTTGTAGGTTCCGATGACAAAGAATCTATTAGTTCGGGCACTGGGCTTTACAATGGACCACCGATATTTCAAAATCTTCTGCTACGCTTTTTAGATAATGATGCACCAGTATTAGGTAAGACGATCATTATATGTTATTGACATAGTAGTATAAAAATAACACTTTAATGGGAGATAATACTGCAATTTTTTCACGCCAGAGTGTTCACTAGCGGAAACGGTAAACAGTTATAAGCGTTCCTTTTCACCAAAT
>DWBA01000105.1:0-17093 GCA_018236825.1 Apodemia zela | reverse complement strand
TAGACCTTGGTGTGACACAGGACTGTGTCGATAACGTCTGTGTATTATCGTACAAAAGTGACAATAATGTCTACTAAGAAGTTTTCTAGTTTAATTTGGTTTTCTTTTTCTAGTTGAATTTAATAGTTTTAGTAAAGTAACGGATACGGATCTTTCTTTTTCCTCGGATATCCGCGAATACGGATATCCGGAGCATCGCTAGTAACTAGTAAGTCGGGAAGCGCGCGCTTTGTTGGAGTTGGCCTTCAGATTGTACCAACGTTAAGCAGCGGTGTGCCGTGCATGTTTTCAAGTGTGCTGCGAAATGTAGGCTGCATTAAAACTATTAGTAAAAAAATTAAGCCGTCGTGGGACGCCTGGTGCTTGGGATATTAAAACTTTTAATTGCGCATCTCGCAATGATGCATATGATCCATGAAGAATTTTATATTTATGTCAACTAATCAAGGAGTTATTCAGACTTTTTTATGAGCAAAAATTTTGAATCGTCCAAATACAATTTTTATTGATGATATTTTCAGGTGGTTTGATTCAACTTATTATATTGAGGAAGGAAATTCCCTTACCAATACACTTACAATATAAACTTTAATACATTCCAGGCGTATGTCGGACGGTCTGTTCCTGCGTTGTTGCCGCGACCTGGCCACCAAGTACCCGGACATCAAGTTCGAGGAGCGATATCTGGACACCGTGTGTCTCAACATGGTACAAGACCCATCGAAATTCGACGTATTAGTGAGTGTTATTTTATATTGTTCCAGTTTGAAGGCAAGGTGGCCGGTAAACTTATGCATTAGGCATTGTATCCCTGCCTCACTGAGAGTGACGTTACCCCGTGTTGGTTCGGGCGGAAGAATAGACCAACTGCCGTTCTGGCAGGCATGTCGTAGAAGGCGACTAATTGGCTATGTGAGCCACTACTATCGTGGCTACCAAGTGGTAGAGTTCAGCGTTGTCTCGCCCGGGTCTGGCAGAACGGCAGTTGGTCTATTCTTCAAAGGAGCCAGAACCAGTACGGGGACAATATCTTTGAAGTTTACCTTCTATATATCTTAATTAGAGGCAATGGTCACTGGTCAGCTTATAATTATACCCCAAGTTTTTATATTTCGCAGGAAGAAAATAGCTATAGTTGCAAGAGCAACAGTTTACAAACTGATCACATAACGTAGTAGGATTTACAGCTGTAGAAGCAAAAAACCATGTTTTGCGTCGCAAATTTTATGAATTGCTTCTAATAATGTGAATATGGTATATACAGGTGATGCCCAACTTGTACGGTGACATCATGTCCGACATGTGCTCTGGACTTGTTGGAGGTTTGGGGCTCACTCCCTCCGGCAACATCGGTAAAAATGGCGCACTGTTCGAGTCTGTAAGTACATTTTATGTATAAAATTACTTATTATTAATAATATTTTTCTATTTAAACATTTTTTTGCACTTGAAACCTATAATAAAAATGTTATAGATTGTAAAGTATAAAAAAGATTAAAATTATTATGTAATAGTAATCTGAGTCATAAATAAGCAATTGAGCAACATTCGTGTATTTGCTCAATTTTAAACATACATGCAATTGGTAAAGGGAAATAATGACGTCAAAACGATTGGAAAGTTCAAATATTATGTAAGCATAAATATTGTCATTCTTTTATTTTGCATATTGTAATAGATTATCATCTTGTGAGCATTCGTATAATTTTTACATAAATATTCAAGTTATAAGTTAAGTCAAAGTTAGACAAATGCACGCGCGGTTAATCCCATCTATTGATTTTCCTTTGATTTACCATCAGTTATTTCGGGGAATCCCTGAATACTTTTTGATTTCAAGTATAAACAAGGGAAGTAAAATAATGAATATGTTCACTTGCTTTGATCAATTTGTTCATAATTGTTTGTTAGGTTGATTTTTGAATAGCTAAAAATGTTGTATACACTATACAGTACAGACAAACTTTTCTCGTCATTATATGGATGATAAAGGAGAAATGAGAAGCCTTGGGTATGTTTGAACGAATGAATGTTTTAATTTACATTCGAGATTGATCTGTCCAAAAATAAATACTTAGTATAATAGGATGTGCGAATTCGTAAAATTTTGTTTTAATTGATTATTTGAAAAGTGCTGAATATTTAAAATATCAAAGAAATTTCAGGATTTCAATTTAAAATCTACGAAAATATGAGTTGTTCGGTTATTAGTGTTAAACTGTGAGCCTGGAAGCTGTAAGTTTTATTCCATGGATATTACACTAACGCTGTGGGTGTGGTTCTCACACGGTTGCATGATGGATGTAACACGCATTTTGTCCACATATAACTATCATTTAACTTTACCCATGTCCTACAACATACATTACACAAAATTACAACGATAATTAGTTTCAGGAGTAACCTTTTAAATCAAATTTGCAATTAGTTTCAGGGGCAACCTTTTAAATAAAATTTGCAATTAGTTTCTGGGGGAACCTTTTAAATAAAATTTGCAATGAGTTTCTGGAGCAACCTTTTAAGTAAAAATTGCGATTACTTTCTGGGGCAACCTTTTAAATAAATTTTGCAATTAGAGTCAGGGACAAATTTTTAAGTAAAATTTACATTTAGTTTCTGGGGCAACCTTTAAAATAAAATCTGCAATTATTTTCTAGGACAACCTTTAAAATATAATATGAATTAGTTTCTGTGGTAACCTTAAAAATAAAAGTATATGTCTAGTTGTCGCCCTCTTTATCAGTAGTACACAATGGAGGCTTAAGTTTTACAATTAATTGACATTTGAATGTCATTATTTCAACATCCTGATTCTCTGGAGTGAGCTGGATTATCAAGAATACCCTATATACCTTATACAATGGCACATAGTATGTCTAACTACGATATAGTCTGCTTTGACAAAAAGATAAATAGGGGCACCTGCGAACGGCCCTGCAATTTTGCATTACCACTGACTACAAGTAAACAATGTAAATTTAAATAAGTAATGATTAATTATTAGTTAAATTTGTTCGTCTAAGCATAAACGAGAATCTTAAGCTTAAATCCCTTAATATTATTTTAAATCAACTTCCCAAAAGGAGAAGGTTCTCAATTTAGTTGTGTTTTTATATTTGTCATTTATTCATCAATTTGGAAAATAACTTATACAAATTTATTTATTAAAATAATCGTCATGGAAAATAACTTCCCATTTGGTGCCATATAAATTTGGTCAAGATCTGTTTAGGGTTCCATAAATACAATATTGGATTGTTGAATGTTACACATAAGTCGTTTTTACAACTAATTATATGCAATGTTGACCCACTAATAATGTCATGTCTAACCTGTTTTTTATTTTAATTACACTAAAATGTTAGATTAGTGTTAATTGTGTGTATGTGAATGTGTACTAATAACTCTCTTGGTGGAAGTCATACTAAGAGCTGATATATTGACAATCAGTTCATTCAAGTACATACAAAGATATTGTATGAAAATCGTGCCATACTTTTTATTTGTATTATATCTAGTAAGTTACTCGTATAGTGATGCTCAGCTACCGTTCGAAAATATGGTTGTAGTTTGCAAAATTTATATAATTTTAGAAATCGCTATCTGTAATTTATATAATTTGATCCCTATTTAATTTATTGTTTTAATTTTATCAACATTCTGACATAAACATAATTTTAAATTTATTATTAAGAAAATATGGATATGAATCTGAAATAATTTTATTTTATTTATTTTTTATTTAAAATTTATATCTAGAACAAAATATACCCAATTGAATGGCGTTGCTTTAAATTTTTGTAACAAAATCCCATTTTGGGTATTGGTACAAATAGATATTGGTACAAAAAAAATTTAACGATAGAGTTTTGTAGTATTTCGCCCGGGTTTGGAACTAATCCTGCCGCAATAGCGTTAATGCTATTTACGGTCGTGTTTGGGTTCAGAGAGTAAGGTAGCCAGTAAACTTATATATGTGGTGTAACCATCCCGTCACTATCTATGTGACAGGGTTACTTATTAACATCTTTGTGGTGATTTTCTACCCACACCATATTGACAATCGGTCATCTACAACTGTTCGATTTGTTTTTACCTTCTATATATTAATAGTTAAACTTTGGAATAGCATACCTCATACGGCTTTTTTGAGTAGTTTTGATATTGGGATTTCGAAGAGAAAAGTCAAGAAAAATTCTCAGAATTCAGCCGGCATCTCATAGGCTATTAATTTTTTGTGCTGCAAATGTCCACGGGCAGTGGTGACAGCTTTCCTTCTTGTGGCCCACACGTTCGTTTGCCTTCAGATACTTAAAAAAACATCACTACAACTATTTGCCTGTATAATATCTTGTGATATAAAAAATGTGTATATCAAATCCGAGAACGGTAGCATGAACATGAAATAGCCTCAGATTCTCTACTTTTATAAAATTGATATACCTAACGTAATGCATTTAAAGAGTGTGTCACGATGCTTGTTGTATTGGTGTGTCGTTCTGCATGCACTAACCCTGTCCCGGCGCAGGTGCACGGCACGGCGCCCGGCATCGCGGGGCGGGACCGCGCCAACCCCACGGCGCTGCTGCTGTCCGGCGTCATGATGCTGCGCCACCTGCAGCTGCCGGAGCTGGCGCAGCGCATCGAGGCCGCCTGCTTCGCCGTGCTGCGCGAGGGCACGCACCTCACCGACGACCTGGGCGGGAACACCTCCTGCACAGACTACACCAACGAAATCATACGCAAACTGTGCTAGAGTGCCTGCGTTGCTGCCCTGTTGCCCATGGGGATATTATATGGCCACCTCGAAATATTTCAAAGTTTGGTGCCAAACTATTTGTTGTTAGGAGTTCAACCGCATTGGTCCGGACTTGTATGTTCAATTACGCCACACAAAAAAAAAGTTAGAAAAATGGGTGTAGTTTAATGTGAAAAAATATAATAATAATTCAGATACTGCGCTTAGTCTTTGATTTGCGTTTTATAATTACCGAAAAGCAATTCAGTCTACTTATAAAGATCAAAAAAGAAAGTAATAATAAATATTGTTGCATCTGACAAATTTTAGCATTATATTAATTAAATCCATCCATTGGTAGGATCTGTCAAATGACAGCTGTCAGTTGTCTATATTTTTTATTATTTATGTCTATTCTGCCGCGCTTAAGATAATCACAGTAAGTCACATTTTTGTCAATATATATTTAAGTACATATTCGGCAAGTAGAGATCGAAATTCACATTTTTGTATATTTAGAATTTGAAAATATGGTGTACAGAATGAAATAAGTTTAAGCATAATAATTACAGTAAGACACTTTGGCAGCAAAATACACTTATTGTGAATGACAGAAATGTGACTTACTGTGATTATCTTAAGCACGGCAGTATTATCCACGAACTGTTTTATATGACCTGTGCGACGCCACCGAAAAGAAAGATGGCGATTTAATAAATGGATAAAACTCACCGATGGTCCGGACAAAAAACAAGAACCTAGCGGCACAATTATCCACCCACATCAACCACACATTCAACTACATTGGCAGCAAGCACAAAAGCATAAAATTTACGCACTCAATGCATGTTTCACTTGAGGTTTCACTTCAAAACCGAAACATCTTCAAGAGAAACAATACCTCACTCAACACAAAAGTAAATAATTTAACCTTTTTTTCCATCAGCCATTTATTGATTACAAACTAGCAAACCTTTGTAGTAACAAAATTTTATGTTGACACACACTAGTACTAGTATTTTATATGTGTCACTACCCTTAAATTGTTTGCAGTATATCCTATATTCACTGGTTGTCTGGTAGAGATCGCAAATATGCGACAAGGCCGCCAGCTTGTACAATACTAGATATTATATCAGTAAAACTGTATGTCCGTGTAATGAGTATATTCACTTTTGATGTGCAATAAAGTGTATTGTATTGTATTGTATCCCTGGACAAATTGTACTAATTTGTCTAACCCCAAAGTATGAAAATTATATTTCTTGTTATGTAGGTGTAAATTAACGTTAGTGTTCACAGCTGAACAACGGCATCGACGCCATCACTGGTCTTAATCAAAGACAAACACAACACCCAATCTAAGACATAGACGTAAGATGTGCGTCAGGACCCCGGGTGTACTTCTCAGAATAGGTTAGTTTTACTGCAGATATTTGGTACCATTTGTGTACCTTTACGTATCTCTCTTCAAAATCTGTGTACCTCCGCGCATACTAAGATATTAAAAAAAATAGGTACACCCGTCATCCTGACGTCACTGGCCAAGTACGTTGACGCACTCGGCACCCATAGCTAGGACATATATGTTAGCAACAGCCTCGCTACAACCTACTTAACGAAGAAAGATGTGTGTGGCTTGCATACTCAGCGACTGCAACCGAAATGTTCGGAAGTACATAAACGAACACTAACGGACATTGGTGAATCTAAATGTATGCTTACATAACAATGTGTTAGAAGTAACCTGTTTTTGGTCATGAAATAGCAAACAAGCAGGTTTCTCCTGATGGAAAGAGACAACCATCGCATATAGTCACCAAAGATGTTAAAGATGTTAATAGTGAATAGCAAATTCACGTGGATTCACATGGAAACAATGCCCATGGATTAAACTGAATACGTCTTTAAAGGTAATTTCTAAGGTTACCGTTTCCACCTTCGTTGCCATTTGTGAAAAAATAATATGCTGCATCAGTGAAAGTAACACACTTCGTCCAACATCATGCTGTTACAAACCAAAGCTGCAGATAGATCCGGCTAGTTGTTACAGTCATAGTAATGTAAATATTTAAATTTATATAATTAATTTTGTTTAGTCATAATGTCACGACGCGTCACGACGCGTAAGCCGTGCGCGATGTACGCGCACGAAGAATGCTAGTAAATCGAATATCCGTTTGCACTTGCAAATATAATACGACGCGGAACCGGTTTAACGGGTGCGCTGCTATTGTACCTTTTCGCTAAACAATAAAAATATGTGGTGTTTTTTGTTGACGCGTTATCAAACGAATTAATTATGGCAGAACGTAAGATTATTATTAACGAACTTTTGACTTTTATCCAAAATAAAATAGATGTACTGGATGAGTTGAGTGTGTTGCAAATATGTGCCTCTAATTTTACAGAAGTGGAAGTAGATACAGCTAAGACTGAATTATATACTACTCTCAATTGCAGTCAATACATAACCAGACGTAAAGGGGACGACAAGACAAAGAAGAACATTAAAGATATTATAAAGGTATTAAAAGAGACTGACCCTGATAATCAGCCGATATTTGTGGCCAGGGATCTGAATCGCTTACCGCCAGTAACATTTGACTATGTCGATGTAACTCGACTACTAAAAGACATGACATATCTCAAAAATGAGATTAACTGTATTCGGACGGACTGTGTTACGAAGTCGGAAATATTACATCTCGAGACCTCTTTACGTAGTGAAATGACACAGGTACGTTCATGCAATTTGACGCCGATTAACAAAAATATGACAAGTACGGATTTTAACCGGCAGCTAAAACAAATAAATCAAGATGTACATGTGGCAACAGCCTCTAGGTCATCTCTGCCGTTTTTAATTGAGACCAAGGATAATTCTATATGTAGCATAGCCTCTCAAGAAGCTGACAATAAGCTATCTACGTCAACGAACGCGCATGATAACGAAAATGCAGTGGTTCCTACATACAGGGATATAGCAGTAAAAGCACAGCCTATAACGAGGACGGACAAACCTGACCAATCAGAAAAAGAAAAAAATTTTAAGTTGGTTTCAAATAAAAAGCCTAATAGAAAGCTCAACAAGCGAGGGACGTTAACAAATAAAGGACGAATTGAAGTGGTGGAATCTTTGACTCCTATATATGTTTCGAGAACTAAAAAGACCGTCACGGAAGCAGATATCGGTGATCACATTCGTGATATGGGTGAGGAGTTTGTCTCTATCGATCTGCTTCAACAAAATGTTGAAACAACGTTCAACTCCTTTAAAGTCACTGTCGCTACTGATAGACTGGAGAAATTTCTAGATACAAGTTTCTGGCCTGCCGGATTGGTGTTTCGTCGATTCCGTGAACGATTTACTAAAAAGTCAGATAACGGCAATAATAAAAATAATTAATATGGATAAAAAGTTAACATTGGCCTCTTTTAACTGTAGATCGTTAAAAAGATCGATGGTACAAATCCGGGATCTGTGCAGTACTTGTGACGTTATAGCTTTGCAGGAAACATGGCTTCTTCCCCATGATTTAACACTTGTTAACGAAATTCATACAGAATTCAGTGCATTTGCCAAATCTGCAGTGGACACATCCAGTGGCATCCTGCGTGGGCGTCCATATGGGGGCGTTGCCATTGTATGGAGAAAGTCGTTATTTCAGAAAGTAGAAGTTGTCGAATGCCTGAGCAATAGACTGGCGGCTGCTTGTTTCACGATGAGAGATAGATGTTTCTTGGTGATGTGCGCTTACTTACCCACGGATAAGGAAGAAAATTTAATTGATTTTACTACCACCTTAGCGCAATTGTCAGCAGTTATTGAGGATAATGATGTTGAGGTGGTGTACTGCCTGGGTGATTTTAATGCAGATCCCTATAGTAGATTTGGAAGTGAGCTGATCTCTTTCTGTAGTGAACATGAGCTAGTTTGTGCGGATCTACAAATTTTAGGTAGCTGCTCAGGTGAATATACCTATGTAAGTGATGTGCATCATACTAAATCGTGGCTTGACCACTGTGTTGTGACAAAAGCGGCATTTTCTAGTATATCATCGGTTAAAGTGCTGCATGATGTGTATTGGTCGGACCATATGCCTTTAATTATTACATGCAACACCGAAATAATTCATAGCAAAGTGAACTTTAATAACAATGGTATTAATAAGGGAATTATCTGGGGTAATAGGGACGTTAATCAAATAAATATTTATTCCAAATACTGCAGTGATAACCTAGTTAAGTTAAAGTATTCTAGTCTTTGTAACATCTGTGATACATTCAATTGTAAAAGTCATTTATTTTTAATAGATAAATTTTATGATAAAATAGTCAATGTTCTACAGAATGCTGCAGTTAAAAGTGCGGGTTCTTGCTGTAAGACTAATAAGAAGAAAATAATCGGCTGGAACTACCACGTTAGGGAATGTCATCATAATGCCCGATTTTATTTTAAAAGTTGGCTCCAGGCAGGTAAGCCGGTATCCGGGAACATATTTTTTGAAATGGTAAATAGCAGAAAAATATTTAAAAACAAGTTAAAGTGGTGTCAGGACAATCAAGATAAGATTCAAATGGATATATTGGCGATGCATAAGCGAAATAAAAATTTTATAAAGTTTTGGAAATCTACAAAAAAAATTAACGGTAAAACTAGCATTCCACTCAGTGTAAATAGTGTAAAAGAACCACAACTGATTGCGGAGCTATTTGCAAAGCATTTTCAGGTAGATCCAGTCACTACGTCAACCTTTACTAACATACAGTCGGAAGGTAGTAATAACGATGTAAAAGTTTGGAAATATACACCTATTGATATCGCTAATATAGTAGATAGTATGTTGCGTGGCAAGTCCCCGGGCATTGACCATCTAAGCGTGGAGCACATAGTTTATGCAGGTCCAGATATTTACAGGGTGTTGGCAGATCTGTATAATGTATGTTTAAATACGTGCTATCTACCACACAACCTAATGAAAACTGTGGTGGTTCCAGTCCCTAAAAATAAAACGGGTGACCTTACGAGTCTGAACAATTATAGGCCTATTTCTCTGGGCACAATACTGGGGAAAATTTTTGAAAGACTAATTTACCCAGAATTGTCAAAGAATATTGTTATTGATGATGCTCAGTTTGGTTTTCGTCCCGGTCTCTCAACAGACTCCGCGATCTTTACAGTAAAGAGTGTTGCAAATCATTATATAAGCCGTGACACATCAGTGTACGCATGTTTCCTGGACCTTAGTCGTGCTTTTGACTTAGTAAATTATAATTTACTGTGGAAAAAGTTATCTAAGTGCGCAATCACACCAAAAGTGCTTAGCCTGTTGAGATTCTGGTACGAGAACCAAACTAATTGCGTGAGATGGGGCGACTCTTTGTCTAGCGAATACAGGTTAGACTGCGGAGTACGTCAAGGTGGGTTGACATCGCCGGATTTGTTCAACTTGTACATAAATGACCTGATTGTGGAACTTAGAAAGACTAAAATAGGTTGTCACATTGGTAATGTGTGTGTTAATAGTGTAAGTTACGCTGACGACATGGTTCTTCTTAGTCCCACAATCAATGGGCTCAGACGTTTACTTTGTATATGTGAGCGTTACGCGCAGGAGCACGGGCTAATGTACAATGTGAACAAATCCAATTTAATGGTTTTCAAGGCAGGTCGTGGTCCAGAAAATGTCCCACATGTTTATTTGAACAGTACACCCGTTAAGAGAGTGGGACGGTTCAGGTATCTGGGACATATTCTCACCGAGAGTCTAAAGGACGATGAGGATATAGAGCGAGAGCGTCGTGCGCTTGCCGTCAGATGCAACATGCTGGCTCGCAGATTTGCTAAATGTAACACAGATGTTAAGGTATTGCTGTTTAAAGCGTTTTGTCAAAGCTTCTATACGTGTCATCTGTGGACAAATTTCACTAGAAAGGCTTTTGGTACCATTAGGGTGCAATATAATGACGCATATCGTATTCTAATGAAGTTGCCTAGATATTGTAGTGCATCGAGCATGTTTGCATCTGCCGGCATTTATGACTTTTTCGCGATCATTAGATCACGAATAGCATCATTTTGGGCGCGGATTCGCTCATCTAGAAATGAAATTCTCACAACGCTCTCTGAATACTTGAACTGTCCCATTCTTAAATACTGGCTAAGTGTCCATCGCAGCAAGAACCGCAAATAACAAATTCTTAATTTTTTGTTTTATTTATTTTGTTTTTTTTAGTCGGTGTGTTTGTCTGTTTTCGTTTGCCATTATATATACAATATTATTACAATATTATACAGTATTATTATATTTTTTAATACATTTTATTATAAATTTTAACTGTACACTATAAACCGATGTATACAAATTTATATGGATGGATCTGTCTGAAATAAAGCTATATTATTATTATTATTATTATTATGGAGCTCCGTAACCGTAACTATCGGATATCCAAAATAAAAATATATCCGTAACCATAACCATATCCGTTAAAAAGTTTCGGACAGTTTCGGATAAGAATTATGATTAGGTGGTAGACAACCTAATATTTCGTTATGGTTTCATTACTTATAAAAGTAATTAAGAAAGACTATGTTATACTTATTAAGTACTTATGGTTATGAGTTAATATGTGCAATGTGCATTCAATTTTTTATTCCAACTCTTAAACTTTTTGTATTATTAGTAGATAAAACTTGAAATGGAGTACGTAAATATAATAATATCTTACCTATATGACTCATTGTAATACCAAATGATAACTTAGACTAGATAGAACCTAGCAATAAAACCTAATTATTAGGTACATATTGCTTTTATTTTACTTTAATCCAATATCCGTAACCGAAAACTAACGGAGGATAATCCGAAATGATTACATATCCATAATCGTATCCGAAACCGATATAATTTTATCCCTATATCCACATCCGTATCCAGATCCGAAATTGCATATCCACAACATCCCTGATCTTGTCCATGCAAAGAATATAGTAAACAATAATATGTCAATGTTACTATTAATTATTAATCAGTTATCTATAGTCAAAGTTAACATTATTTTATTCAAATAGACCTTTGCAGGTATCTTTGATGGGTCGACAATGAAATAGCTACTACCGGATCGGAACGCGGCCTCACATAAGTTTTTATACAATGGAAATTAAATTTAAATAAACAATAGTATTTTGGCCTCTGCGGTCTAGTGTTTCGGTGTCGGAGTTGACCACACGAGGTCCCGGGTTCGATTCCCGGGTCAGGCAATTAAAAAATGTACTTTTTCAGTTTTCTGATAAAAATCAACGTTGCCCAGGATTGGAAAAGTGGCCGGTTGGTTATAGGCTAGCCACCTATCACATTGTGGGACCGGGTATCTTCGGGTAATTATGGGTGCACTCGTTGTACCTCTGCCTACCTCTTTGGAGATACCAGCGTGAATATACTTACTTACTTTTATACATTTCATATTTTGTAATAAAAAATTTTGCCTTTTTATATGATGGCTAGAGCGTATGTTATAGTTTGCCAGAGGACTTTCAGAGAAGGATGTCGATAATTACCTACTATAAAATAAAAAAGAATTAGCTTTAAACTATTCTTTACCACAAAAACAGGGAAAATCTCTCTCATATTTTTTTTAATTTGGCGGAAAGATATGTATTTGATGAAATATTAACTTGAACGATGTTACAGTAACAGAAATGACCTTAAAATAATTGAAGGCTCCTTTGTGTAAATGTTGTGACTCAATTAACTAATTCAACGCTCACTTAATATAATTAAGTTAGCAAATAAGCCCGAACACTACGAAGTAAATAAGTCTTAAGGTGCTTACAAACTTTACTTATAAATATTTAACTATTTAAATCTAAACAATATTATCATATCACGCTAGTTCCTTTGCGGGGAGGTAGAGAGACAGATGTACTGTCTCTGTCTGTCAATACACATTTCGGTATATAATAGTTCCTTACTTAGTTAGATGAGTGGCGATCCTTGTCGCCGCATTATGCTTACCTGCAGGCGTATCACTTAAAATTTACTCTTCACCAGCAATCAGCGATGATAGATAAACGTAAAAATAAATTAGTAATTCGTAACAAATTGCTCGCTAATTGCTTGCCAATCGCTAGACACACTTTGTACGATGTCACGGCGCCAAAAATAGTCAAGCGGCAACGACTGTAACTAATAAACGAGGCTATTATGTATCTTGCGAAAACCAAACAATTATGACAATTGGGTATTGCGAGTTACGTGATTACCCCGCTGATTAGGAATGTCGGTTGTTTCTTGTTATAACCGACTTGGTGACAAATATTGCTTTTTTTGCAAATATTGAAACTGACTAAAATATAATGTGCTTAACCTATTAACACACCACCACTTGATTCTGAATTGCTATTGGCATTTCGTCATTTTCGTCTGCATCTATTGACATAGTAGATTTTGTTAGTTTGCGTAATATCTATAGTTTTGGCTAATTAAAAAGCTTTTACTGTCAAAATAATTATCTCTTCTAAAAATCTATTCTTGGTTACTCGATAAAATGTCAAAAATCATATTATTGTGGCTAAATTTTTATTTCTTATGTCACGCGAAACGCGAGAGTCACGACAAGTTGTTTTAACCTAAATGACGACTTAATATCGTTAATATTAATGATGATAAAATTATACTTGAAAACGCTAAGGACGTTTGTATGAGTATATATTTATCTTCAGTATTCTACATTTTGAAAAATGTGATTAGAATATTTTTTTTGTATTACATTATAAGATAGCAAACAAACAGATGAGTCTACTGATGGAAAGAGACAACCATCGCCTTTAGACACCAAAGATGTTAATGATGCGTTGCTATTTTGTGGTGAGGTCTTAATGCCACATGCATAAGTTTACCGGCTACCCCACCCTCCAAACCGGAACACGACAGTGACAAGCACTGACCCTATTGCGGCAGGAATAGGTAAGGCGATGGTACCAGACCTGGGCGAGACTATGAAGAACTCTATCACCTAGTAGCCACAATGTCAGTGACTCGCATAGCCAATCGGTTGCCTTTTAGGACATGGCTGGCAGAACGGCAGTTGGTCTATTCTTCAAAGGAGCTCGGACCAATACGGGGGAATGGAGAATTGTTTTTGAAATTAAACTTCTTTAGAATCATTGTGATTTGAAACTCGACGAAACGAAAATGTTTCACGATAAGTAAACAAACACATTAATGTATAGGATTGTGCCGGCGACAGAATACATTACACAATATTTTATATTTAAAATATCATCTATTTAATGGTTCCAAAACCAGTCAGATACAAACTGTAAAACCAAAGAGATTTTACTACAACTTTTTTCTACTCGACTCCTTCAATATTTATATTTACTATATCTTTTATCTGATAACATTCAAGGATGGTCGCCTTGCTGATGTAAAGATATAGTCATCGCCTATAAACCCCCAAAGAGGGAATGGAAGTAAGCAAACATTTACCGGCTACCTTACTCTCCAAACTGGAAAACAGAGCGTGCCAAAGAAATGTACACACATACATACGTACACTCGAAAAACACAACTTCCTTCTGTAATAACGCTGTCGGGTAAAGAGGTCTCGAACCAATCCGGAAATTACTTACAAATAATCATGTAACAATCACACAGTTAACTTAATATGTAAGGTAAGCTTGTTAATGAGAAGTATTAAGACGGTAAATATTTATCCCAACGCTTAATTTACTTTAGAAATCATAATATTGACATGTTAATAATGAATGAGTTCGCAGTCACCAAGAGCTTGAATGACCGGTCTGCGGAGAAGCTAAACGGCTTTTGTAAGCTAAACGGCATAGCGGCAACTTTAAATATAGTTGGAAACTTAGGAAAACTGGTAAACAATTTGATATAGTAAACGAGTTGAAGGTAAAATCACTACTAATGTTATAAATGCGAAAGTAACTCTATCTGTCTTGTCTCTTCTTCACGCCTTAACCACTGAACTGAAATTTTCCATAAAAATAGTTTGAGGCCCAAGAAAGGACATAGAATAGTTTTATCCCGGAAATCCCACGGGAACGGGAACTATGCGGGTAAAAGTCCGGAACTGTTTAAATCTGTTTATCTAAAAAAATCTACTAACCTTAGTATATATAGGGTAAAAGCTAGTAAAAAATAAAATAAAATAAAAATAAAAAAGTCTTTTATTTCACGCCTTTACAATATTTTAGTGATCAGTTACTCGTAATAATCATTTTTTTAGATTCCATACTATAATAAATTTCTATTGGTTTGATTAACTATAAACATATTTTAATCAAAATTGAATTAAAATATAAACAATAAATATTTAACATTTGATTAATTAAGCATTATTAATTTAAAATTGTAATCAGAGAAATTATGTGTTGAATAAATATAAAAAATCATATAAAAAATTTAATTAATGTTACATTAGAATATATTAGTTCAAGGTAAGGAAACTGAATTTCAGATTTCAAACAGAAATTCAGATGTATTCGAAGTTGATAACACCATACGTTATGAGCGTTCTGCCTTAGTTAAGTACAATTCTCCTTCCGCAATAGCGCCAATTCTTGTCATTATAATGTAATTTAATAATATTATGTCATATTATAACTTGATGAAATTTTAGTCATATGATTGAAATGAATATAGCATTTAAAATTGTAATTAATTTAATCTGCATCATTTTGTTTTTATACATGATTCTGTAATCTATGGGATTTGATAACAGAAATAAAAATTCCATTCATTATAGTGTTCTGGTTCGGAGGGTAAGGTAGCCGGTAAACTTATGCATGTGCCATACCATCTTGCTACACGGATAAAAATGCAACACTGACATCTTTGGTATCTTTAGGTAATGGTTGTCTCTTTCTATCAGCGTCTGCTTGTGTCTGTTTATGATAAAAAAACTAACGAAATACAAAGACTGCAAGTACATGAAAAAAAGGCCAAATAGGCAACCAGTATACAGGTTTAATACATTACTTTGTACAAACTTTTAATTGCAATTAAACACAGAAATAATTTACAAAGCGCTATCAGAAAGACAAAAGGAAATACTTTGTTCTCTTACCTAACAATGAACATACAAAAGGTTTACAAAAAGGCTATATTCAGTTTTTTATAATAATCTGCCTACCAGAATGCAAACAGTTAACTTCATTTAAATATCTTACTAGCTGACCCGGCAAATGTTGTTCTGCCATTAGAATTTTCCACACTTTCTCACCTTTTAAACTTTTCCTGGACTTCCACGAACATTTTAAAATCAAAATTAGCCAAATCGGTCCATCCGTTCTTGACTTTTAACGAGACAAACGAACAACAATCGATTTTTATCTATAAGATTAATCACAACTCAGCAAATAATTTTTGCGGCTGAAAGCTTGAATCCCGATGGATACAATAATTGTTTGATGTTTTTTTTTCATCCATAAAAGTTTTAGGAACAACTTTAAGTCTCAAAGCTAAAGGCAAGTTATTTGGCAAAGGCTGTTTGTGTGAGAGCTCTTACGATAATTAAACAGCAACATAGTTTCGTGCTTCGGTAACGAGTTGTAAAGACTGAGGTTCGTTTCACGCGGAAGATTAGCGGTAACGTTCTTAGCTGTCCCTTCCCTTTTTTCGGGGTGAAATCCTCATGGGTCCTATTCAATTAAGGAAGTAACCGACTGGACCGGACTTCTACCGTTGAAACTCCCACTGCAGCCGCGCGGCTCATGGTTAGGGCCCTGGAATCCGGGATTGTGAATCAATGTTGTTTGTTTTTTACTGGTGTGCGTCTCAAATAAAGGTATTCTTATTCTGCTTATCTTTGGAAGAGCTCGCTCGATGTCCACATTATATTCGCTTATTACCCGGAAACAGTTTTACCCGGAAAAGTAGAATATTCCTTCACCTAATATAATTTTCGTGTTACGGCAAACCTCTTACTTTCCTCCTTCCCGAATTAAAATAAGAGTTTACTTTTTACGTTTAGCCCCACTTCAAATATTGTTTAATATAACAGGCAAGGGCGTAAATTTTAACTGAAACATATCAATGTTACGGTGACTTGAAGGAAAAGTTCTACGTTAATTTGCAACGTCAATGCTTGTCTCTGCCAACTTTTGGCTGGGAAGTTTCTAGCCGGTAGACTCGTACGTGCTTCAAACTTTAGTCTTAATATCTTATGCTGACTGGGTGATTACAAAATACCATTTTCGTTGTAATATAATGTAATGTGTGTAATATTTAGTTTAATAATTTATATTTATCTATATTAATATTATAAATGCGAAAGTTTGGATGTTTGGATGTATGGATGGATGGATGGATGGATGGATGGA
>DWBA01000104.1:0-17105 GCA_018236825.1 Apodemia zela | reverse complement strand
AAACGTGCGACGCCGCACAGCTTACAATAGCTTACTATAGCAAAGAGTGTCGTGACAACTTTTCGTAAGAATTTTTTCCGCCTAGCCCCCTTTCACAACGCGCGATAAGGAACTTTGTTCCAATAAAATATATTATGCTTTATTGTGGAATGTATTTGTAATATATTAAAAGCATTAGCAATTTATACCTTATTGTCTTAACATTGCAATAGGTTACGGTATTTATTATGAGGAACGCAATTTTGAACTTAATATTGTATTCCATAAAGTACATATTTATGGTAATTTTGGAATTTCTACTCCTATTTGAGTATAACATGACTAAGGCCGGGTTTCTATTATTCTGTTTAGAATCCAGCGTTGGATTGCAACTGAAACAATGTAAACAGGCACTGGAATGCACTGAATTACTGCTTACATTAATTATTCCAGTAATAATGTAAACACTTCATAAGATAAAACATCATAAGAACGCTTAATTGTCACGAGTACCGCGGCAACTTCGTACATCCACTTTTATCTGTGTTCCGTGAATACAACTATAAATGCAATTGGTACACCTTATGTACTAAATTAATACAAATATATTTTAATACAACTTGGATCAACGCATTATTTACAAATCAAATGAATGGCACTATATAGGGTGATTTTTTTAAGGTATACCTAACGATATTGAATTTGTATATAAGGCATATGAAAAAATAAATAAAAAAGAATTAAGTCAATCAGACTTAGCATTTAAAAGTTATTTCGCAATATGCTGTATATTGCTTACCCAATTTTTTTTAAATAACTTTTATAATCACCGATATATTGGTACCATCTTTTATATGGTATACTCCCGAGCGACACCCCCTACCTTAACAAAATAATAGTACTGTACTTGAGATCGATAATAATTATATATTATAATTATTAAAATTAATTACATTAGCGGAATATTTAACAAAAATAGTTCTTCAAAATATACATACATCTATAATTTATTACTGTTTAAATAATACTGGTGAAAAAATACTCATAAAACACCAACCTGTGTATTTTTAATTTTATAAGATAGCAAAAAAGCGGATGGAAACAGCAAAGAACTTATTGAAAAACCCTAAAGATATGTTACGCTTACTCAAATATAACGATACATCGTAATTATATACACGTGTTAAGAGGGTCAATGATTTTAAGGCCCTAAACTTTCCCATATTGTTATGATTTATTCACTTAAAATCTAGTACTTCGTCGGTTTAGTTAAGGAGATTCTATCGCGAGCGACGTTGCACTTTTTTTTTTAATGGCTCTTGCCCATTGCTTGGGGCAATGAGATTCCGCCAATGTCTACGTAGTGACTAAGACACGACGTTGCACTTAGGTCAGTTGAATTTGATTGAAAATGGTTTTATACGATTATTATATATTTATACTGTTGGTTCGGACATGTTGAAAGTATGGCAGATGAACAAATAGCAATACAATGTGAATGTGGATGAATGTAGGTACCGGGGGAGACCAAGACTGACGTACCATGATCAAATTGGTCGGGTGCTGTCCGAAGGTAATGTCAATAGTCTTCGAAATCGGCGTGTTTGCATGGGGAGAGTTATGAATATGGAGGAAGCAAGGCAAGTCTGTCTGGACCGTGATATATGGCACTCGAGTCTTTCTGCAAACCTCGTAAGGGATCTGACGTAAAGATATGTTAAAAAAAAAATATTATAAGAAATATTTTATGGAATAAAGAAAGCAGTTTATAAATTTAAATTTATGGTACCAAACTCCACTTTTGGTACACTTTGAATCAAACTTGTGCCAAATATTTTATACTATAAGATTAGCAAAGCCTAAGCATACAGACGGTTCACAAAATCTATTCGCTTGTTGTCTTTAAAGAGAGTTCTTTGCAGAATAACGACAATACACGCGAGAAACGCCTAACCGAACAAATTACTAAACGTAATTAATTACCTAATAACCTTTATTTAAAACTTCAAATAGTTCTATTCATATTACCGACGTCACATGTCCATATTTTTTATGCATCTCTTTATGAGAACTCAAATTACTACGCCTCAAAAACGCTTTCCCACATACATCGCAAATAAATTTTCTCTCCCCTTCATGTTTCACCATGTGCATTCTCAATAAATAATTATCAAAAAACTTCTCATTACATACAGAGCATGGTACATTCTTCTCCTTCAAATGAGTTCTCCGAATATGATCTTTCATAAATGAATTTCTTGTAAACATTTTCCCACAATATGAACACTTATGGCCGATATCATGAACTTTAATTAGATGCTTTTGCTTGTGATATTGAGATTGGAACTGCTCCGGACACTTCGGACACTTATAATCCTTCGCATTATGGCATTTAGCTCTATGTCTTCCTAAACACCATTGGTTTTTATATTTAGACCCGCAAATTTCACATTCACTAGAACCTGTGTGTGTATGAGCTATGTGGACTTTTAAATTGGAAACATTTTTAAAACTTCGACCGCAAAAATCGCAAATTTTATTATTGTTGCTGTGTTCAGAGTTAATATGACGCAATAAAATACCGAAGTAACGAAAAACGCTAGGACAAGAAGGACACGGTATATTGTCTTTAATAATCTTAAACGGTTGCAAGCATCCAGTTACAGCTTTATCATATTTCGCATCATGTTTTGATATCAAATGATCTATGAGATTGTCTAAGTTATCTATATAAAGAGAGCATATTTTACAAGTCAATGAAGAGATATCAACTTTAACAGTAATTCTCTCTCCTTTGCACTTTTTAATGCATTTCGATTTAAGATCACAAACTGGATGTTCCGAAGTTGTATGCGACTTCAGCTCCTCAAATTCAACGAACTTTTTCGAACAATAAAAACAAGAAAATTTGGAAAGAAATTTGAACGGTGTAGCATTGGACATGTTCAAAACGCATAGAATATTTTGCCTTATTTGTAAAACATTTTGTTTCTTTTTAGGTTCGATGAATTTCTCTTCTAAAAATAAGTTGCCATTGGTGACATTGCTAATTACATTAATCTTGCATTTATTAACATGTTGCTTAAGACCTTGTGATGTAAGAAACTGCTTTAAACAAAGCAAACATTTAAGACTATCACTATTAGAATGTTCGTATTTTATATGTTTTCTTAACAAACTAGATGATGGAAAATTCAATTCGCAGTATTTACACTTCCTAAAATGAAAGCTATTTTGGTGGTTCCTAAGCAAATCTTTAGATTCAAATATTTCAATACACTCTCTACAGGTGTAACCACCATGGCGATGAGAATCTAACAAATGCTTAGCTAAGTTCCTCTTTTTATCGAAAACCAGTCCACAATCATCACATATACAATTACTCTGTGGATGAATAGTGTTTATATGATCAAGAAGATCGCCAAAACAAGCAAATGTTTCATTGCAAAATAGACATTTCAAGTCCTTTAAATTATATTCTTTAAATGGTGCTTCTATTGCTTTATCGTATTTGAGCTCATGCTTAATAATCAAATGGTCGATAATTTCATCAAATGTCCCAAAGGGCTCAGAACAAATTTCACATGCAATTATAGAAATATCCAACTTAATTTCTGTATGCTTTTCAGTAATGGTTTTTAAAGAATTGTATTCCATTGTACAAAGACTATGAGATTTTGTATGCTTCCTAAATTCCTTATATTCTGTGTAATTATCATCGCAATAAAAACACACATATTTCTCACACCATTTAAATGGCCATATCGTGGTGTTGTTGAATAAAATTTGCAAATTTTCTCTTCTCTGCCGAGAGGTACAGTAGATCGTACGGCCTTGTGAGTTTTCATCTGTAAACAAATGTGTCTTGCTGTAAATCTTCTTTTATTTGATTATAACAAATAATCTTTAATACAACGCTATATTTTCAATACATTTAAAGGTTTTATGTGTGAAGACATGTGTCCTCTCAAATTTTTCTTCCAAAGAAATGTTTTTCCGCATACATCACATTCAAAATTTCTCGCGCCATAGTGTTTAATCATATGTATCTTGAGCATTTGCTCGTTGAAAAATCTTAAATGACATACTAAACATTCAGCCTTTTTCTCTTTTAAATGGATCCGTCTTACATGATTTACCATAAACGAGTTCCTAGTAAATAATTTCCCACAATAAGTACACTTATGTCCAATATGATGAATACTCACTTGATGTCGTTGCATTTTATATGCAGATGTGAATTTTTCATCACACTTAAGACATTGAAAACATCTCGACCCATGAGCTTGGCCCATATGGGCTTGCAAATAATTATTTGACGTAAACATTAAATCGCACACTTCACATTTAAAACTACCCGTCTTGTGTTTTCGAGCTATATGACTTCGTAAATTTGGATATGACCTAGTCGACAACCCGCAATATGGACACATATTTTTCCCATCACTGTGAAATTTATTTATATGTACTAATAAAGATTTGAAATATCTATGAACCTCTTCACAAATCGGACAAGGAAAGTTATCTTTTATTAATTTGTAACATTGTACATCAATGTCTATATTTTTATTATAGTTTACCTTATGTTCAAGTATAAGGTGATTTACCAATGTTTCCAAGTCAATAAATGAATTTAAACACATTTTGCAAGATAGTGAAGAAATGTCTAGCTTTATGCCACCATCTTGTCTATTTCTAAGTTTCATTGAATTAATTTGCGTATCGCAAAATGGATGCTCGGTTATCGTGTGTTGCCTAAGATCGTCACATTCGCAAAAATCTTTAGAACAATAAAAGCACCTGAATTTTGTAAAATATTTAAAAGGTATAGCTGTCGACATATTCAAAATACAAGCTATATTATTTCGTAGTTGTTTAACAGTGGGCTTAGACGCTTTATCGCTTGGTATAAATGCTTTATTATCAATATCTGCAGCTTTACATTTAGAAACATGACTTAGATAGGCTTGTTTCGTACTTAGTACCCGATAACAAAAACCACATATTAGATTACTATCATTGGCATGATCTAATTTCATGTGCATTAATCTTTTTTTTATCGAACTAAACCTCTTAAAACAAATATCACATAAAGATGCGTGTGAATCATTTTTATGATTTATAAGTTCCGAATTTTTTTTGAAACTTAGTTTACATTCGAAACAATTATATTCCTGTTTGTGTTTATTTCTGACATGAGCATCTAAATCTCTTTTCTTATTAAACTTTCGACTACATTTATGACATTCAACACAACTATTAGGATGAATATTATTAACATGACTTATTAATTGACTTAAATATTTAAACTTCGTAGTACAAATAAGGCATTGAAGATCTTTGAGCCGATACGGTACAATAAATAGTTTAACATTTTGATCATAAGCTAAATCATGAATATTTATAAGGTGAGTAACTAAATCGTCAAAAGTACTAAATTTCTCGGCACACAATTTGCATTTTACATCAGATACATCTATTTTAACTTCAGCGTCAGATGCTTTGACTAATCTTATAGCTCGATCTTTATCAGAGCATAATCCATGACTCTCCGTGTGTAATCTTAAATCATTGTAATCTGGGAAATCTTCACCACAATAAAAACACAAATATTTCCCACGCCATTTAAAAGGTATAATTGAACTGTTATTAAATAATATTTGTAGATTATTTCTTCTAAGCCAATTGGCACTGTGCTTACTTTCTCCTTTAACATCTGGAAAGAAAGTCCCATGTCAGTCATCGATTATTAATTACAGTTTTTATCTATTTTAGTTCTTTGTTTATGTTTTGAATATGTAAATACATATGACTTCGTAAATTCTTTTTCCATAAAAACTTTTTGCCACAAAAGTCACAATGAAAATTCCGATCACCGTTATGCTTTATCATATGTGTTTTTAATCTGTATGCATCGAAAAATCGCTCAGAACAAACGTGACACTGTAATCTCTTTTCTTTCATATGGGTCCGTCTGATATGATTTACCAGATACGAATATCCAGTAAAGAGTTTTCTACAATGTGGACATTCTTGGCCAGAACTGTGAACAAGGATCATGTGTCTTTGCATTCCATAAGTAGATTTAAATTTTTCATGACATTTTCGACATTGTACAACTTTAAGACCGTGAATTCTACCTAGGTGATTGCTTAAATATTTATAAGATGAAAATTCTAAATCACATCTATCGCATTTGAAATTACCCGTCGTTTTATGCTGATTAGCGATGTGGACTCGTAAATTTGGAAGGTTTCTGAACGATCTCCCGCAATGTGCACATATATTTTTATTATCTGTATGGACTTGACCTATATGTTTAAGAAGAGTACTAAAATATGTAAATATATCTCCACACATAGGACAAGGATAATTATCTTTAATCAATTTAAATGGTTGAATGTTGCTATCTACAGACTTATCGTACTGTGCTTTGTGATCTGCTACTATGTGTTCTATTAAAGTATTAAAATCTTTCATACTTTCGTAGCACATTTTACATGACAACACCGATATATCAATTTTTACAGACCCTTCCTGTCTATTCCGTAATTTCATACATTTTAAATTAACATCGCAAATTGGATGCTCTATGACAGTGTGCTCTCTTAGGCTTTCAGAGGTAGTAAAATCTTTTGAACAATAAAAACATCTGAATCTACTCAAGAAATATTTAAATGGAATAGCCGTTGACATATTTAAAATGCATGCTATGTTATTTCGTATTTGAACTACAGTTGGTTTTCTCTCAACATCATTATCATCTATTATAACTGTTTCTTGTCTGTCTACACCATCAGCCGTACATTTAGCCGCATGTCTAAGAAATCCTAATTTAGTTTTCATTAATTTATTACAAAATCCACATATCAATGCATCAATAGAAAGTTCACTTTTGATGTGATTTAATCTTTTTTTCGGTGATGAAAACTTCTGAAAACAAATATTACACCTAGCAATATGACATTTTAGTTTATGTTCTTTAAGAGCACAATAAGTTGAAAATATTGAGGTACATTTGAGACATTTGTGATCACTTTTGTGTTTAGTTCGAATATGTTCCTTTAAATATCTTTTCCTTGAAAATATTTCGTTGCATACATCACATGTAACTACTTCACTAAGATGATTACCATCTACATGTTCTATTAGATGATAAATATTACTAAATTTTTCATTACAATAAACACATTGAAGATCAACTAATCTGTACATTAGAATTACAAATTTTACTTTTCTGTTGTAACAAAAATTATGATCAGTATTTAAATGCGATACAATTTCATCTAAATGACAAAAACTTTTAAGGCATATTTTACAAATTATTTCCGAAACATCTACTTTTATTTCAGCATCATTAGTTTTGATTAGCTTTACAGAACGATCATTTTCTGAACATTTGCCATGACTTTTAGTGTGCTTTTTCAAATCATCATAAATGGGTATTTTTTCGTTGCAATAAAAACATCTACACTTTCCACGACATTTAAAAGGGAAAATCGAGGTATTGTTGAACAATATTTCCAGATTTCGCCTTCTTAATGTATTAGCACTATTCTTCTTTTCTATGCTGTGAGCGTCTGAAAATAAAGTTCTGCTTTGAAAGATCTACCCTTAAGTTGATTACAAATACATATATCACATTTGAAATTACATTATCATTACAAAATATAATATTATCAATATCTCGATTTATTAATATTATAATGATATACTTATTTCTGATATTTTCAAATTTAACAAGATGAAATATGGTTTTATTCGAACAAGCAAATAAATAAATGGCGAATTACACCGTCTTTTGTTTCTGGGCTTACTCTACAAATCAGTAAAGTATATTAAAATTACATTTATTTTTCGATCCTTCTATGAACGAACAAATGTTCTTTTAAATTCTTTTTCCGTAAGAATTTCTTTCCACACGTGTTACACTGAAAATTTCTTTCTCCAATATGTTTCACTGTGTGGGCTTTTAACCGAATTGCATCGTAAAACTTTACATTACATATTTTACATTCGACATTCTTCTCTTTTAGATGCACCCGTTTTGTATGATCTTCTACCCGCCAACTGCTTGTAAATGTTTTGCTACAATAAGAACATTTATGTCCCAAGCCATGAACGTTCTTTAAATGTATATGCATACGCGTTTGAGTCTTAAACTTTTCCTTGCATTGTGAGCAATTGTATTTTTTAAAATCATGAATATTTGCCCGGTGACGATTCAATTTGTCCAAATTGGAAAACTCTAGATTACAATCAGAGCACTTACACATCGTGGTCCTGTGAAAACGTGACACATGAGTACGGTAATTTGGGTACCTCGGAAATTTAAGCCCGCAATGTGCGCAAACTATACTGTTGTCTGAATGAACTTGATTTATATGTTCTTGTAATTTAAGAAAATATTCAAATCTCTTACAACAATATGAACATATTATGTTCTTGGCTATTGTAAATGGTTGTAAAAAATCTAACGATGTAGAACACTTCGCATTGTGAAATTCATTTAAATGATTTACGAGAGTATTTAAATCTAGTAAATTTTTGCTGCATACTGTACATACTAGGTCTGTTACATCTAATTTTATACTAACTTGAGTTCCTTTTATTTTTTTGATTGATTTAATTTTTTCATCAATATGTTTATGTTGGCTTAAAGTATGTTCTTTTAAGCAGCCGAAGTTCTCACAATCTATGGAACAGTAAAAGCAACGAAATTTGCAAAGGAAAAACTTAAATGGTATCGCTGATGACATTTTAACGATACACAAGAAAGTACGCCTCATTACTAAGGAGTTGCCAATTATAGTTACTGACGGTTTTTTTGTGGTACATTTTTTTATATGAATATTAAAACCTAACTTAGAAGTAAATACTTCCAAACAAGTTGAGCATTTAAATCCTGGTTTAGCATTTATAGAAGTATTAGACACTACAGTTTGATTCAAAGTATTTCTTACGTCAATATTATCAGTAAATAAAATATTTGGAGAAGAAATAGAACGCTCAAATACTTTTACATGTACTTTTATATGTTTTTGTAAAGAGGAAAAGGTTGGAAACTTTTTGTTACACTCTAGACATTCTAAGTTCATTATATTACATACTATTAAACACTTCTCTATGGCTTTATAATCAAAAGAATGTAAAGTAGTCAAATGTTTGTAAAGTTCTTTAATGGTATCAAATGACAAGTCACATGTAACGCAATTAGAAAGTGACACGTCAAGAATACCTCCTAGTGGGAGCCAATTATTAGGTATATTATGTTTTGCATGTATTCTTAAATTACATGAGGAAATGTCTTTATTACAAGAAACACAAGAGAAACCATTATCATATTTTAGAGGTATTACACTTGTATTCGACAATAGAAGATGTAGATTATGCTGCTGATTTGGTGTGAGTCCGTGTAAATTCGATTTATCATCTGAAAAGAAAGTACTAGTCTCAATTTTTTAGAACTGAAATTTCCCAGATTTTTACGTTGTCAAGGGCCTCGCATATAATTACTATAGGCGTGAATGGATAATTCCATTTGACAATAATAAATAATAAATTAATTAGCTTTAAATTTAATAATATTTTTGACATGTGAAATTGATTTATATTTTGTTAATAGTATTGTGGTACAATCCAAGACTTAAGGGACTTGCTTATCAGTGACTTGACGTAAAAAAAACGTATATAAGAAGTATTTTTACATTAGTCAGAGAGACCTGCATGCTAATCCTAAAACTAATGACTACCTATTTAAGTAAGATATCGTAACCTTTTTTAATGTTCATTTAAGCTCTATCGTTACCTACGAGCAAGAAAAAGGAAAAATTAATAGTTTATCGTTTCGGTAACGAAAATATTCGTTATTTTTTACATTGTAACATTTATCCACCCGTCTCACTCTATTATATTGTTTAAAAATTAATAATCAAATTTTATAGCTAGTTTTGAAGTACACTTAATAAGAGATCATTGCGTATACGTGGTTATTGGTAAAACATTAATAACCTCTCCGGATTGTATTACTAGCATCATTAACAATTACGTTTATTCTATGACTTCTAATAAATTAATCAGATTTTAATTCATCAAACTTTCATACAAAAATAAAAATATTTAAATGCCATGCTCTAAATGTTACGAAATCTACGCGTAGATTATTATTACCCAACACCACGTAGAGTACTTACGACAAATACAGAATTAAAATGTGTTAAGACAGAACAACGAAATTTGGAAAGTTTGTTTTTATAGAACAAAAGTTTTTGTTTGTAATGTAAGTAATTTAGTCCTGAGCGGTTGTTGTTTTACCAATAACCCTGTATAAGGATATATTTAGGAAAACCTATCAGACCAGCCTAATTTTCATTGGAAAATATGCGTACAAGTTACATTTGTATTGGATTCATTATATGCTTGCCATGTCTAACCATATGAGTCCTCAAACTCTTTCTCCAATAAAATCTTTCACCACACAAATCACAATGAAAATTCTTTTCCCCGCTATGCTTCACCATATGACGCCTTAATAGTATGTTATTAAAGAACTTCATATTACAAATGGAACATTCTACATTTTTCTCTTTCAAATGTGTCCGCCTTATATGATCCCTCATGAAAGAATTACGAGTGAAAAGTTTGCCACAATAAGAACACTTATGTCCAGAATCGTGAGCATCGATCAGATGTTTCTGTCTTAAATACTGAGTTGCAAAAGTTTCTGGACACTTTGGACACTTCGCCGCTTTGACACCATGAGCTTTAGCCATGTGCATGTACAACCTTGATGGAATATTGCATTCAGCATCACAAATATTACATTTAAACCTTCCATCCCTATGATGCCTCCAAATATGGACTCTTAAATTTTGATCTCGTCTAAAAGTTTGGCCACAATAAACGCAAATTATATTATTATTAGTGTGTTTATTATTCATATGCTTAAGAAGTGTGCCAAAAAATCTAAAGACTTCTCCAGGACAATTGGGACAAGCCATATGCTCCTTGATAAGTCTGTATGGTTGCAAGCATGTAGTGATACTTTTATCGTAATTGGCTTTGTGTTTGAGTATTAAATGATCTAATAGTGTATCTAAATCTGCCATTGATTCAAAGCAAACTTTACAAGCCAATGAAGATATATCTATTTTCACACAAGCTACAGATTCTCGACATTTCCTAATACATTTCTCTTTAATATCACATACGGGGTGTTCCATTACTGTATGTTCTCGCATGGAATCCGAATCTAGAAAATCTTTGGAACAATAGAAACAGTTGAATTTGTTTTTATAAAAATTAAAAGGTATCGCCGTAGACATATTTATGACTGTTACAATATTTTCTCTGATTTGTTTAACACTAGGTCGTTTTATTGCTTCATAATTCAAATCTGAGTCCATAACGTCTAAGTCTTCTTTCTTTAACGCAATATCAAATAGGACACCTTTACATTTCCGTAAATGCATCTTCAAGCCTTGTTTTGTATGAAAATCTTTATAGCAAATATCACATTGCAATGATCCGTCATCTGGATGTTCAATATCCATATGTTTTTGCTTTAGAACTGCTGATGGTAGTTTCAAATGGCATATATTACATCTTATCAAATGACGATTACTTCTATGTTTCCTTAATATATTTAGAGAACTAAAAGTCTGGGGACATACGTCACAAGTATATCCACCTTCTCTGTGATAATTCTTTATGTGGGAAAACAAATCTCGTTTCTTATTAAACTTCTGATCACATTTATCACAAATCAGACAATTCTTCGGGTGATTATTGTTAACATGTGACACAAGATATCCGAAATACGTAAATTTTTCTTCACATGTAACGCAACTTAAATCTACCAGTCTATATTCCTCTGTCGCCATTTCTACATCTTTGTTGTATTCCAATTTATGTTTTATATGTAAATGATTAATCACTTCATCAAAAACAGCAAATTCATCGCTACATATTTCGCAAGCTATTTTTGATATATCTAGTTTTATTTCCATATTTTGTCCACCTTTTAGTACTTTTAGGGAATAGTCTTTAGTAGAGCATTTTCCATGTGATTTTGTGTGTTTTCGTAATTCAGAATACTCTGCGATGTCTTTACTGCAATAGAAGCATAGGTATCTTCCACGCCATTTGAATGGTATGATCGTTGTGTTGTTGAACAACAACTGCAAGTTTTTCCGTCGGCGCATTGATGACGATTCACTGGATTTTTTTCTTGGTTTTACATCTGCAAAGAAATTTAGCAACTGTAAATGTACCCTTTAAATATCAAAACTGAAAAATTCTACTAATAATTTCAAAAAAATATAATTTATCAAAAGACGAGGGTACATTTAAAGTTCTCTTAAGTGTTTCTTTCCTATGGTTTTCATATATAAAAGTTATAAAGAGTCTTTAATAAGACCTAATATGTTAAAGATTTTGACATAGACATAATATAACTCTCTATCACTTCAGTATTTAAGTTCACAATACGTTCCTCACATTACTGTTTAAAAAGTGATCATCATGTATCCTACTTTGAATAAAAAACTTTGACTTTTGTAAACCTCATCAACGTTAAAATTAATAAAAATAGATTATTTCTTAAAACAAACACATGCATACAAAGAAAAACAAATTAGAAGTGTAAAATGTGTGACAGGATGATGGTGGATGGCTGGACGGTGAACGTGTGAGGACTATTGTGACACTGGGGCATCCTTAATATCCCAGACTTTCGGTAAGTTTGTCCTATTTCATACACAACTTTTCTTACTACAGGGGCATTGTAAAAATTACATATAAAATTTCGCAGAAAGTTGACAATTAAATTACCTTAATCTCGTCTTTGAATTACGAAAATATTTTAATTGCAAAATAACGCTTACATTTTGCCTTACTGGTATTAAGCGATAGTAAACTCTAGATGCAATATTCTTTAAAGGAGGTGATAAATTGATCACCCCTTTTCAAGGATATCATTAGTTTTATTTTGCCTTGTATACCATAACTCGTGGGATTCATATGGAAGCCATACTAGATTACTTCACGCAATCCCGGCAAATTGAACTTCAACAAAAAAAACCGCCCAATGATAATAATGCATTGCTACCAAATAATGCATTTGACAACCGGACAGGATTTTTTACTCACTACATAGAAGAATTACTCAAGTATCCGGATGATGTACTCTATTAAATAAATTTTTTCAAGTATCCGGATGATGTACTTTCGTATGTAATCTCAAACTATTGTTTTGGACAAACGCTTGATTACACACACCACAAATATATCTTTTATCATTATTATGTATACGCATATGGTCTTTCAATGTCTGTTTTCGAGCATACGAGCGTTTGCACACATCGCATTGATGTATTCTCTCCCCTAAATGTTTAATCATATGTTTTTGAACGTGCGACTTTGAGAAAAATTTCTGATCGCACATAGAACACGAAAAATTCTTCTCCCGAACATGGACTTCTTTTAAATGGACTAACATTTTGCTTAAAATATGAAACTGCTTTGAACAAACAGGACATTTAATTATGGAATGCTCCACATTATGGACGGAACTATGATGACGCTTTCTCATTAAATAGTTTTGGAATGTTTCAGAACAATATTGGCATTTTATAGAACGACTTTTATTGTGTACAGTAGTTTCGTGATTTGTTTTTTGAGTTAAAGAGTCAAAATTTATTGAGCAAATGTTACAATGGAACCCTGAACCGTGTGTCAAGGCATGACATCTCAAACGATCTTGACTCAAAAACGATTTCCCGCACAATTCACATACGTAATAACCAAAATGTTCATTCATATGTTGGTTTAACTTTATGAAATATTGAAATTCTTTCTGACATTCAGCGCATTGAAACTTATCTCTACACAATTTGTATGGAACAATACCATAGCCGCAATCATCTTTAAGTTCTTTATTGTGTATATCTTTAATATGACTAATAATGTCTTCAATATTATTAAAATTGACATCACATAAACGACATATAGCTGATGATATATCAATTTTAACTTTTTCATCTCTCTTCAAGTATAAAACAGCTGATTTTATACTAGATTTTTTGTGGTCGTTTTTGGTATGTTCTTTTAATGGTTCCAAGTCCTTAAACGCGCGATGGCAAAAGAAACAAAGGTAATTATGACGGTGCCATTTGAAAGGTACTACTGTGGATGTTTCTAGAATGATTATGGCGTTTCTTTTCATAAGTCGATTTCGTTTTATAGTTGTCATTGAGGACTTACTCTCCGCCTCTGTTACTCCTTTACCTAAAAAGATAATAGTTCTAGTCAGTTGTATTTCTCCTCTTTCTTTAAATTATCTTCATTTGTTTAATTAACGATAGTTTCTATCTGTCGTTCCATCAGCACTTGGTCAAATTCCATTACGATATACATATATTTATAAAGTGCTTGTATTATTTTCATACCATCATTTATTATGATCATTTTTTAACTTATTACGAATAGCATTTTATGATTTCAGTTCGTATGTCTACATCCGTTCTAAACATAACACAAAACTACTTAACTTTTATTCGCTATTGAACTCCTTAAAACTGCCTATAACAATATTGATATGTTTCAAATTGCATTTAAGTTTATTTTAAAGCTAAATCGGAGAATATATGACCAGTATATTTTTGTATGCTTTTATTTTAACTTTTGGACTGAAATATCGCTACGAACACATGTCCATCCTGGTATACCCTCACGTCATTTTCGCTGTCTCTTAACGTGTATTCGATAGAGACACGGTAGCGAATAAAAAGTATCGATAATATACTCAAACTCAAAATAATCTTTATTCAAATAATCCTTTACAGACACTTTTGACGAGACAACATTTTTAAAATTATTTATACTCATGAGAAGTATCGAAAAAAAATCGTACACGTAATAATATCGATACTTCAAAGTATCGATATTTTTCTTAAGGCCTATCCACACCCAAATCGTCAGTCATGAGACCAGAACATGTCAGACTGGAACGACAGTTTAGCTTCCGTAGACCAAATAAATGATGTTTAATCACATTTAACGTTTTTCCAGATGCTTTCAAGGTTTTGGAAACAGTCTTTCCTTAAACTTGTTTTTTTTGTTATTCCTAACAAAAATACAATAAAAATTCACTTTCACTGAATATCGATACTTAAATATCGCTACTCAGCACACAATATAAAGCACGTCGCTGCATAGTATAAAACAAAGTCGCTTCCCACTGTCTGTCCCTATGTATGCTTTATCCTTATGTTTAGCTATCCCTATCTTTAAAACTACCCATAGGATTTTTATGTGGTTAATTGATGCGGATAATAAAGCGCAAATATCAACAACGACTTCTAATACAGTAGAAAAACCATGCATGGAGCTCGAAACAAATACGAAGAACGAATAGTTGAACATCGACGAACGGGCGGCATAATTGACTAAACAAATGATTTCAAACGTAATCTAATGTTTCAGCAGTTTCAGCATGATTGAACTAGATGGTGATGCCATAAACAGCCAAGTTTTAGAAAGAACCTTTAAAAAGAACTCATTGCGTAAAAGTATCGAACGCAAAGTATCGAGTATGATACCTATCAAAAAGTACTCATTGAGTAAAAGTATCGAACGTGAAGTATCATGTATAAAAGTATCGGCATCGGAAGGCAAAGTAATCAATACCGCAAAGTATCGATACTTTTTTTGTGTCCCTAGTTTGATTGTGAATATAATAATTAAATAAATACGTGACCTTTGCTCCCCTCTTCAAGACAATTACGCGAACGGTAGAATATGAAATTTGGCACAGTTAAAATATACATAACGGAGAAACCCAAAATTTTAAATTTTTATTAATTTAACGTTTGTATAAAAATTAACATTACGCACATTACATTCATGTACAACTTGGGCATGTGGCATTCAGACCTCGCCACAAGATAGCAACGCACTATTAACATCTTTGGTGTCTATAGACGATGGATGACTCTTTCCATCAGGAGACCCATCTGCTTATTTGCTGCTTAAGATGTTAACTGTGCGTTGCTATCTTGTGGCGAGACCTCAATGCCACATGCATAAGTTTACCGGCTACCTCACCCTCCTAACCGGAACACGACAGTGACAAGCACTAACGCGAATGCGGCAGAAATAGGCAAGGCGGTGGTACCAGATTCGGGCGAGACAATGCTGAACTCTATTCTTCAAAGGAGCCCGAACCAACACGGGGTAACTTTTTTGGTAAATTATTTTAAAATCCCTTATCTGTCTCTTTATTTCAGTCTGAAATTAACTGAATAAAATCTATTTGGCCGTCACTCACTGACAGCTGATCAGATTAACCGAAGTTCATTTTTCATTATAAAATCGCCACTGTCGTGTTCCAGTTGGGAGGGTAAGGTAGTCGGTAATCTTACGCATGTGGCATTAAGACTCCGCAACAAGGATAGCAACGCACCAGTAACATCTTTGGTGTCTATAGGCGATTGTATTCTCTTTCCATCAAGTGAGCCATCAGCTTGTTTGCGATCTTATGATAAAAAAAGGTATGATAATAGGTAGTTAAGTATATATTTCAGATACGTGGTTGGGGTTTCCCACTACCCCCCAATAACCCCCTCCCAACCAAAATATCCCCTACGAATAATTGACGAGGCAGAACAATGTGTATCGGATAAGCAAATTTAAATATGTTTTTGTAAGTTTTTAACACAGTTTATTATATACATAGTTACAAATATGAAAGGTAAGAAAAATTTCGACGACATCACATTTGAACTACTATTTATGACCGCAACTAAACCACAAAACGACTACATCCCTGATCAAATCGTCGAAATTTCCGTTACCTTCCTCACTAACTATAATAAAAATAATCATAAAAACATGGAATAAAGAATAAAGTGGAGGTGTCATTTTATTCAATTCGTTAATAGATACAATATGATGTTAAAGAAAAGACTAGAAAATACACTTTTTATTTGTACACCATATTTGATAGAATAAATAAAAAAATATTCCGGGACAAATTACACGAATTGATCCAACCCCAAAAGTAAGCAAATTATTTGCTTGTGTTATGGGTGTTAGTCAACGATACTAATACATAGAATTACATATAT
>DWBA01000103.1:0-17218 GCA_018236825.1 Apodemia zela | reverse complement strand
CCGCAATAGCGTCAGCGCTTGTCGCTGCCGTGTTCCGGTTTGGAGGGTGAGGTAGCCGGTGAACTTATGCATGTGGCGTTAAGACCTCGCCACAAGATAGCGACGCACCATTAACATCTTTGGTGTCTATAGGCGATGATTGACTCTTTCCATCAGGGGACCCATCTGCCTGTTTGCTATCTTATGATATAAAAAAAAATTATATTTTTTATCTGAAAAATCTAATTCACTATAAATAATAATGTAAGTTTTAAATAAAGTACGTTTTGTGTTCTTTGCTTAGTAGATTACATAAAAAACAATTTTTAAACCGGTTCACCCTGCAGGACAACCCTGTAACCTCCAGCTAAATTGAGATGTTTCAAGCTCAAAGAAAAATATTATATTAACTACTAAGAGATGAGTTTAAAAATGTCGAATAAATTACAAAAAACTTATATCAAAAATTTTCGTCATTGATAAATTCCAAACAAATCAGAGTCAACAAGCAAATAGAATCATCAACAAAGAAGATTTTGATGCAATTTATGGTATTGGCGCAGTTTTTTTGGTAGAAGAGCTGATTAGATTTTGAAATCGATCGGTAACTTAGTCTGAAAGTTATTTTAAAAATATGAAGTAAGTTTGCTGTACACAACATAATTTTAACATTTGAAAAGCTGTAACTTTTAAAAATTTGATTCGACTTTGATTTTTAAAACGGCATTTAATGATTTGGTTTAGGTACTAACATATTGTAGAAGGTCAAAAATGATTGGTTGGAAAATCGGGAAATTATGTCGAAAAACACTTTTTTGTCTACGAAAACTCCCGAAAGGATAAACTTGATGAAATTTACAGCAGTGGACGATTTTTTTAAGGAAAAGAGCTGATTAGATTTTATACTCAATCGGTGCATTAATCTGGAAGTTATGTAAAAAAATATTGGTTTTCCGAAAAATTGTTTGAGGACCTCAAAACGTGGAAATCTGGCGAAAACTCGCCTACAAAAATTGAGACTAAATCAGTAACTTCCTTATACTCGTACTAACTTAGCGGGAAGTTAAAAAAAAATAAGGCTGAAAAATATTTGCGCCTCGTTTAAGACGTACGACCTTCTGTATTGTTAAATTTAAAAACGTCAAAAATCCTTTTTTGTATAAAATGTTTAATCACCCTATTCACATATTTATTTATTAATCAAGGTGTTTTGCTCGCTTAAAAAAGTAAAATACCTACCCATTAAACAGTAAAACTCTCAAGTGATCTCACAAACACAAAGCTTTGGTGTGGGGATTTTATAAGGAGGATCAACAGTTTCTTCAAAAGCCTTTTGATGCTGATGTCCATAGACTTTAGTATTTGTTTTCGAACAGCAGGCTTACTTTCTTGTCCATTTCGATTAAAAAGTCATAAAATTCAGTTTGCCTATATCTTAATCGTCTTTTGTTAGTCGATCTTAATACATGCTTGTTTTTTACGCATTAGCATTTATGATGCAACAATCTATTTACTCTTAACAATTCTACGCTGCCGTATTATTTACTACTATTAAAATTTATGATCCGATATGACGGTAATGTTTAGATGACGAGATACGTAAAGCTAACAAATGAGTTTATGAAATTTTAACAAAAACACACAGAAAAAACAACTACAAGTAAACAATACAACTTAGGTAGGTAAAACGGCTACTTGAGGCAAGAAATCGACAGTTTTTGTAATTTGCTTTAATTAAAATTTGCCGCTTTTAGTTGATATACCCTAGATTTACTCCCCCCCCCCTCCTATTCTGTGCGCTCAATTGCCGGGCGGGCTCCGGTCGCAAAAAGTAATTTATGATTTGTTTGGATTGAATTCAATACTCTAAAGCGTGTATTTTTTAATAAGCCTTGAACAATTTTATTGATAAATCAGTTCAAACGTGACACTGAAAAACACACGAATACTCGTAGTCGAGTATTTTTAATTTATAGATAAAGCAATGATAAAACCCTTTTGAATTTTTGGATATTGCTGGTAAACATATACAACAAAAAGACCTATACTCCGGTACAAAAGTTTTTTTTGTATCATACGATAGTAAACAAGCAGGCTCACGTGATGGAAAGAGACAGCCATCGCCTACAGACACCAAGGATGTTAACTGTGTGGCGGGGTCTGTATGCCACTTGCATAAGTTTACCGGCTACGTTACCCTCCAAACCGGAACACGATAGTGACAAGCACTGACGCTATTGCCGCAAGAATAGGAAAGGTACCAGACCCGGACGAGACAATGCAGAACTCTACCACGATGGTAGTGACTCGCATAACCAATCGTTCGCCTCTTACGTAATGCCGGGCAAAACAGCAGATGATCTATTCTTCAAAGGGAGCCCGGACCAACACGGGGCCAACAAATACATATTGTTTACATAATATATATTTATATAAGAGTTTTTTTTTCGCTGCGTTTTTATTTACTACAGGTTTAGGTATTATTTACACACATAATATATCGTTATTAGCTTAATTTATTGCTCTGTTAATATATTTTTATAATATTATCAATTATAAAAGAATTTTGATTCTGTCATTAGAATATATCTATTTTAAAATTGACCTCGATAAAGTGAGTGGGTGACGCAATATTTCCTGTCGAAAAAATACGAAATAAAGTTGGTATTTTTGGTTTGACTCGAAATTATCACTAAACTATTAGATTATAAACTAATATTGAATGTAAACAAACTTTATTCACCGAATATCACTATAATTTTGCAATTCATAATTTTAAAACACTTTCACATCTAAAACGTATCAACTGAGCAGCATTTGTATAATCTTTGATGGGAGTATATAAGCAGGTATTTAAGAATTACTCTTAAATGTTATTTGCGTTTAGGAAGAAAATCTGAATGTTGAATTTTGAACCAGCCCCAAGTTCCAAGTCGTTACTGAATATATCCGAAAAAAAAAACATCAAAACTCGTTTACTCGAACTGGGGTATGAATTCAAGATTTAACGATCTGAATGGAATAGATTGACCACTGTACTATGTCGTAGAAAATATGGCATTTATTAATTTCACAGGTGCAGCAAGTCTATGTTTGCGAATAGAGTTTCTTATTGGTTGAACGTGAAGGGACCTTCTATGTCGATAAGTGATGCTTGCTGCAGTTCAATAGTAGCCTTGGAGTCAGCATGTCAAGCTATAATGCGTGGTGAATGTGAAGCAGCAATTGTGGCTGGAGCTAATATATGCCTCCATCCACATTCTTTAATACACTTTCAAAGGTATGTCTAGAGAGGAGGGTTTTAGACCTTTCGATAAAAATCGAGAAGCAATGAGATACAGCAAAAGCTAAATATTATGTGTTTGGAATCTAGAATTATGTATATTTAGCTATAAATAGTTTTCTATATTGATATTAGTCTTTAGTTATTAAAAACCTCTGATTTCTAAGTCGGAAGTTTTTAAAATTTGCCTTCTTATTTGAGAACTAAATGTAAAATTTATGGTTAAGATTTTTTTTATATTTAAGATAGCAAACAAGTAAATTACTATACTGATAGAAAGAGAAAACTATTGCCTATAGACATCAAATATGTTAATGTTGTGTTGTTATCCGTGTGGCAGGGTGGTAATGCCACATGCATAAGTCTGCCGGCTACTTTACCCTCTAAACCGGAATACGCCATTGACAGCATGGATGCTACTGTGGCAGGAATAGGTAATGCGTAGGCATAAAGGTAGGGTATTACCTGGCCCTACCTTAGGAACCTAGCGAAATTTTGCAGAACTCTACCAACTAGTAGTCACGATAGTTGTGACACGTTTAGCCGATCGATCACCTTTCACAGAAGAACGGATTCCATTATAAGCTTTATTGATGGATGGAATTGATTTAGTACCCAATAAACATCAGACATTCATTGCTTTAGTAAATGTTAGTGAATTATGGTCAAATAAACATCAATCAAAGTGTTTATTTGATAATAATTCGACACTATTAAATTTAATTGATTTAAATTTAGTATTTTATTCATTTAAATCATTTTGTTAGCGACCGCATCAATATTATTATGTTTTTGATTAGCACCAAAATAGTCAAAATCTAGTGACAAGTCTTTCAAGTGTAAAATGGAAATGACATATTCACTAAGGATGGAAGGAAGAAGGATAATACTGTCTTGATCCTAATGAATATCTCATATTTATAATATATTTTATTTTCCTGTATTTTTCCTTCTCAAAAATTTAAATTTTGCCAAATTTCATACATACACGTTATATTCTTTAATAATACCTTATCAATTTAGTCTAGTCAAAAAGTGGCTTTAGGTCAAATTGTTTCTTGTCTTTTAATAAATAAGAACGAGATGTCATTTGATTCGGATAGTGTGTGATCATTTTTGAAAAAAAAAAACAAGAGACACTTGCAATAATAGAAAAGTTAGTTTTATTGAAAATATTTTAAAAAACTATCGGACATATTTAAAAAAAAATTCAAAAACAGAAAAAATATCCAAATAATCCT
Organism: Apodemia zela; assembly: GCA_018236825.1. Lineage (NCBI taxonomy): Eukaryota > Metazoa > Arthropoda > Insecta > Lepidoptera > Riodinidae > Apodemia > Apodemia zela. The sequence goes on along the minus strand of DWBA01000103.1, from coordinate 12,715 downwards.
ACTTCCTAGAACTCTAGGATCAAAATTTACAATATTCTCAAAGAGTTGAAAATATATCCCAAAACGGATACTCTGGGTTGAACAAGCCACGCCATCTTTGGACCTTTAATGAATAAATATTATTATGAAATGTAAGAATTGGAAAAAATCAGGTGCCTAATGGACACATAGAAAACAAACATTCTTGACGGGTTCATTAAATTAATTAATTATAAAGAATTATAAAGGAAGAAAATGTTAATCAATTAGAATAACATTTTCTTCCTACTTGAACATGAACATTGCAAATGAGATAATTGTTAAATAAAAATAAATCAATTTTAGACTTATTGTTAAACAATTATCACACTTTCAGTTGAAATAGAAAAAAAATTAACTAATGCATAATAATTAGAAAGATCGCGATAAAAATTTTCATCTATCAAATAGGTGCCTGATTTTTTTTCAATCCTTAATTTTCATATTTAATAAGTTTACATTATATGAATACATTAGAGGTCCAAAGACGGCATAGCAAGCCAGAATGTCTAATTTTCAGGTGTATTTTAAAACCTCTGGGAAAATTATAAATATTGGTTCTACAGTTCTGGGAGGTACGACTTTTTGTTGGGAAATTTTCTCATATTCAATGTTCAATGGTTTTTAAGATATAAACAAAAACATTTTTTTTTTCAGTAAATTATTAAAACGTTTGCAATTTTTGCAAGCGGCTCTTCACTTTTTTCGAAAATTCTGTCCACGCTATACCTAATCGATCTCGATCATATTTTCCAGAGGTGGAAAAAAAAAGTTTGACCCAAGAAGCACTTGTAGTCAACAAGGCTAATTACCTTGATTGGATTATGGCTACGCAATCAATAAGGCTCGGGATCGGTTACATATTTGTTTGATGAGCATAAAATCGTATATTTCTTAGTTTGGGTATTTAATAAGAATATTTCAATATTTAATATAATTTCATTTGTTTGATTTATTAATTCCCTCAAAAATTGTAATAATATCTATTTCTTTTTTATATTAGTATCATTGACTAACACACATGTCACAAGCAAATAATTTGCTTAATTTGAGGTGAGATCAGTTCGTGTAATTTTTCCAGCGATATTTATTTTTATTACACTAACTTCACCAACATCTTGTAAAATTATTTTTCAGAATGATGAAAATGAGCATGGACGGGAAAACGAGATCTTTTGACAGCAATGCATCTGGCTGTGTTAAGTCTGAGGCTATTTGCGTTTTATTCTTACAAAAGGCAAAAGACGCTTTGCGGTAGGTTATCTTTAAGAAGTTGTTTTATTTTCTGCTAACGGACAATATCTCGAAAATCTAAAATTCTTTATTGTCTAAACATACAGTACTTTTAATTAATAACATTATGTATACCAATCATGTTTCAGAGTTTATGCAGATCTAGTTCACGTGAAGTCTGCATTTACTTCATTAGTTGAAGGTGATAAGTTCCCGAAGTATGGATTTTACCGCAACCCTTCAGACGTTGTGACGTTTCTCAAAACATTTTATGAAGAAGCGAAAGTGGATCCCCGAGCTGTTGAGTACGTGGAAGCTTTTGGTTCAGGTTAGATTAAATTATACAGAAACTGCCATGTAATCTAGTGTTAAGCCGGCCTAGCTCAGATGATTAATTCGATTTTTAGATATAATAAAAATATTGTTGGGAGAATTTTGAGTAAAGTTTCCGCAGAAGCCAAGATTATGATTGTAACGTCTTAACATAGTGTATATGACTTGGATGAAGCCATTGAAATCAAAAAACAACCGAATTTCAACCGAGAAGACGGGTTTAAATTGTCGGGATCGTGGAATCCAGTGATCAGTGCAATAAAAAACAAAAGACAATCGAAATGTCCAAATAGACCTAATGATGTGGTGTTAGTGTGTATTGTCAAAGTGACTTTCGTGCGAGTTCCAGTGGTACTGGGAAACGAATAAGAAAAAGGATAGACAGGCTTGTCTGCTCATAATAGTTCAAATACCCGCGATACTTCAGCTCCCCCGTGATCATGGTGCTTGCAACAGTGCCGAAATATCGAGAAAATACATCAATTACATACAATCGTGGTAGGATCCCGTTAATTATGAATAATGTAGTTCAAAAAAGCCGCGAAAGCTTAAAAGTATACATTATTTATTTTTTGTTCAAAATTAGAATAGCGGTTACCAGAATACATCAACCTACGAAGTTTTAACTATGTAGGCCCAATAGTTTCGGAAAAAAATGGCTGTGACATACGGACGGACGAACAGACGGACGGACAGACAGACATGATGAATCTATAAGGGTCCCGTATTTTGCCATTTGGCTACGGAACCCTGAAAGAAAGAACCAATTCGTTTGTGTTATATCTGTACATTTTTATCAACTTCACTCATATATTCCTGCTTCTCTGTATCGCCCGTATGCAACAATGATGACCCTGACGTGATCCTGATCAGCTGGAGATGCTAGATTGATGAGAAATTGCTAGCCATGATTTATTAGGAATTCTGTTTTAATAAAGATCCGACTCTCAATAAACCATAAGGAGGATTTTTTCAATATGACAACTTCATCGGCATCCCAGAATGACGTAGTGGAGCTTTTATTAGTGACAGTATCTTCCAGGATGCCAGGATTTTGTTGTAACCAGCCACAGTTATGATTTATATAGAGTAAAGCAGTTTTGGGTCCATAGAATCTGCGTGAGGATTCAAGATTTAATTTAATCGTAATTAGTTGAACAAGAAGGTGATCTTAATTTAAATCGATAAATTCAAAAAAACGTGAAATAAGATTGGGCAACCAAAAGCCTTTTACAGCTATTGCGTCGCATGAAAGACTTAGTACTGGATGAAACGCTTCTCAATACGGAACAAAATTACTTTCCTGCTTTTGTATGAGCCGTTTTAGATGTAAGAGAAGTGAAAGACCTCTAAAGTTGGCTGCGATGGTCAACAAAATCACGGAGATGCGTGGATATTACATTTTTGAAGGGTTTCTTATCATGTGACAAGACTTTTATTTCGAGATATATTTCGAAACTAGTAGGTCATAATAAGGGAATCATAAAAATAATGAATATTACAGACGACGATCAATCCAACAAGCTCATAATACACCACGCTGTATACCCGAAAATGCTGACTAGTTTTGTTATATCAACACGGGATTTGCAGTCGGGCAAAAAACGAGTCATTAGTTTGAGCAGCAGGAGCCCCGTGTTGGTCCAGGCTTTTTTGAAGAATAGACCAACCGGCGTTCTGTCAGGCAGGTCGTAAAAGGCGGCAGATTTTGTTGTCCATATATATATATATATAAAATATTTGATGCTACAAAAGATTTGATGTTCGAATTATCTATACATATAATAAGATCGTAGGAAAGTCAAAACAGTACATTGAAAATTTTTTTAAAAAAAATACCTGGGGCGTGAACTACAATCGATATCAAAGCCAAAAATATAGTTTTTAGAATTTTTTTCTGTTTTCTGTATGTATGTCCGGGCTAAACTCAAAAAGTACTGCATGGATTTACTTCAAATGTTGCATGAATATTACTTACAGTTTGGGTCAACATATAGGCTACATATTATCACGCTATCACCTACGGGGGAGGAGCTGTGAATCTTAATTTTTCTGAATTAACGCAAACGAAGTTGCAGGCACCATCTAGTGTAGGTATAAAGAGATTTTTGGATGGGGCATGGGGGCATGGGGCATGACTGATTATGAGATTAAAATAGATAGGTAGGTAGGTAGTAGGAACATTATACACAAGTGTGATGTGTTGTGACTCGCGACAAATTGAAAATGTATTTACATAATCACGCCGATTTTCCATATAGGTAGGATAAAATGTTTCAGGAAATAGATGATAACATGGCGTATGGATTTTATGTTCTTTCGAAAAGACATGATATTATCGCCTACATTAATATAAACAGGAAATATTTGATTGTAATGGATTCAAAAACTACTAATCATTTTTCTGATGGAAAGAGAACGATCGCCTATGACGCCGAAGGTCTTGCAAAGCACCACATTGCTATCCATGTGGCGAGATGATACTACGATTTCCTTACTTTCCAAACGTCACAAATGGTAGGGACGCGTTTGACCAATTGTTCAGCTTTTACGAACTGCCTGGCAGAATGGCAACTCTAAGCTATTTCTAATTTCTATGGTCAATGATAATGGCCTAATTTAGATTTCCAGGCAATCACAGCCTTTTTATGCGCCATAAAATAATATTAATTACAGTTTCAAATTATTTTATCTAAATTCTTTAAAAAAATGGTTTGCATACGGTTTTTGGAATTAATGTACATTTCGAGAATTGCTATGGTAAATCACAGATTTATGTAAGGCGGACCTCTATTACTACTTTAACATCAAGGTGATAGTGATGACTGATGACAATTAATCATTGCAACATGTATTCATATATTTAAATTTATGAACATTGCAGTATTTGATAAATTTTGCAAAATTGTGACAATGTGAATTAAATAAAATGGAGGAATAGGTATAACAGTAATGACAATGTTGGTATACTTACGGCCAATTGCACTAACATTGTCTTAAGTTAGGAGAATCCTAAATAGTATGCGGTCATTTTTTGTTTTAAATGAAAAGAAAGTGACGGCATGCTAATAAAGATTGTCCTAAGCTAAGACAACTTTAGTGCAATTAGCCATTAAGGTCTTACAAGTCATAGCATAACATTAAATGTTTACCATCAAAATAGTTACCACAAAATTGTGTAAGTTTGTGTTTTTTTATTGCTGGACATTCAATTCTTCCAGTAAATGAAAAAGAGCTGTCTTCAGCATATTTATTTACACTAATATTATGAAACAAAAGGTTTGATTGCTTGTTTGTTTATATGAATACATACAAAAAAATACTTAACCAACTTTAAAAATTCTTTCACCAGTACAAAGCTACATTATGCCAGGGTAACATAGATATATATTGATAACCAAGCAAAATAAATATCACTGGTTTAATCACACAAATTGATCTAACCCCAAAGTAAGCAAATTATTTGCTTGTGATATGGGTGTCAGTCAACAAACTTATAATTTTTTTTTTAATAAATCATAAGAGAGCAAACAAGCAGATGGGTCTCTTGATGGAAAGAGTCAACCATTGCCTGTAGAGACCAAAGATGTTAATAGTGCATTGTTATCTTGTGGCGAGGTCTTAATGCCACATGCATAAGTTTATCGGCTACCTCACCCTCCAAACCAGAACATGACAGTTACAAGCACTGACGCTATTGCAGCAGGAATAGGTAAGGCGGTGGTACCAGACCCGGGCAAGACAATGCTGAACTCTACCACCTAGTAGCCACAATGGTAGTGACTCGCATAGCCAATTAGTCGTCTTTTACAACATGCCTGGCAGAACGGAAGTTGGTCTATTCTTCGAAGGAGCCTGAACCAAGGGGTAAATGAGTAACTGGGTAAACCATAGAGGCGATAATGTTCACCATAAATGTTTATCGCTTTAGTGGTCTAGTAGTCCGGTGTCGGCGTTGACTACATGAGGTCCAAAGGAGCCCGGACCAACACAGGAAAACATAATATTAATACAAATTAATTAATAATTTCATAATGCAACACCATATACAGCACAAGACATGTTGAACAAAGATGAACTGTTATACTATATGTCAGAAAATATAAATTAAAAATAATACCCGAAGAGGTAACAGGTGCAATTAGTGAACCCATTATTAGCCAATATTAGGTCTCATGATGTGACAGGGAGCCAACATACCTACAAGTTAGATTAGGTTACAAATCAAGTAATGTAAAATTATGTTATCCAAGATAAATTAAAAATTTATTAACAACAAATTGTCGAGCTAGGATTTCAACACAGGATCAAATATAAAAAGTAAAAAAAAGTATTGCCACGGCTTAAATTCCTGGTTCGGGCAATTAAAAAAATATGTCTTCAGTTTTCTGATAAAATCAATGTTGCCCGGGATTGGAACAGTGTCCAGTTGGTGATATGCTAGCCGCCTATCACATTGTGGGAATATCTTCGGCTAATCGTGGGTGGACTGGTTGTACCTCTGCCTAGCTCTTCGGGATATAGGCGTGAAGATCAAATATAATTGTTTCAAATTATGCAATTGTTGGGTTCTAAACATTTTGCAATTACGATCAATCTATTAAAGTTTCAAAGATACCATAATATGTTTTTGTAAAAAAAAAAATATTTTTTAAAAATGTATATAATATTTAAAATATTTATTAAGTTCCTTAAAGCACTTTATGAAGTGCAAATCTAAAAAGCCCCAATTTTTACCCAACTTTTGTTGCATTTTTTTGACTTTTTGACAAAGGCTCTGCTTAATTTTAGAATCCTAGGAGACCTATAGTTTTTTCCAGTATTTCTAATATTGTAAGTGCATTCAATTTATTAATTTTTACTTTTTGAGTATGGCTTCGCTAAGTTTCCGAAACCTATCAGACCTAGTTTCATCCAGTATTTCTACATCGTAAGTGCACTTTATTTATGAAATGCACACCTAAAAAGCCCTTAATTATGACCTAAATTATATTTCATCTTTATGAATTAGGCTAGCCATTTTTTTAGCTCTGTATATGTATATACCTATAAGAGATATCTATAAATAGATTCAATTAAAAAAAAGCAAGATTAGGCATTTTCTCAAAAACTGTTAAATTCACTCAGTTTATTTTTAGGCATGTAAATTATGATTTTTTTCAGCATCAATAGAACACTAAGTCCATTAATAATATGCATTGACCGCCCCGTTGGTTGAGTAGTTAGCGAACCTGACTGCGCATTAATGTCCTGGAATATTTATTTATTTATTATTTATGTTATGGTTATATTTCATACATATAATAGGCTAGCCACATATCACATTGTGGGACCAAGTATCTTCGGCTAATCGTGGGTACACTGGTTGTACCTCTGCCTACCTCTTCGGGGATACGGGCATAAAGATACTTATACATATAACTGTGTGTTTATTGTGATACCCTACAAATATACAATTGTCTGCCTTTTGTACCTAATTTCTTTTGTAGAAATGTGCAAAAAAGGTTTAAAGAAATTATATCATAATTTTTGAAGCTCTTATTTTTTCGACTGAACAAGCAGTATCGGATAAAGTTAGGGGAGAGAGTAACGGCTGACAGAATAACCACAGGTGTGCGTGCGCGCTATTCGTACACAAAAACTACTACATAGAAAATAACACACACCACGATCAAATGCAGGCAACAACTAACCAGACCCTTTTCCAATGAATGCACTTACCACAGACTGCAATTAACAGAATATAATACCTAGTAATAAAAATATCTTTATCAACTATTTAGTCTGCGATTTATTTACGAGGGTCAAACAGCAATCCTGGAGTTATTTACTTTGTGTTGTTAAAATGTCATCTTGCTAATTATTATCTCTGTCAGTACCCGCGTTAAACGGACTTATTAAATATTATTAAGTTCTCGGAAGTTGGATTAAGGTATAACTATGACAATAAGTATTCGCGTGATGACTGATGAACCATTATATTCTATTTCGTACATACATAGTTGATACAGATGAATATAAAAAATAGCAATTTTCATTAAAATTCAACACCGTAGTTGCTACACTGTGGCAATCGCACACAAACAAAATCGGATACGAACACATAGAAAAAATGCATTCATTGTTAAACGTTTTGAAATTCTCGCTCGGAACCGGCCGTGGGAACCACATTACCCACCTTTTCTTAATGATAAAAATTATTAACATTTTCAATTAAAAGTAGGAAACGATTGTATTAAAATTATTATCGAACAGTTTATTATGCTAGTACCTACCTATTTTTTTTTGTAAATGTAGTACCTAGTCTAAACATTTAATAGGAAGGTGTATATAAATATTTTGATAGGAAACAAAAACATTGCAAATCGTAGACGGCCGGCTAAGTAATAGGTAGACTATTCCTCATAAATGAACGACGGTCGACGATGTAGGTAGCCGGTATGTAGGTACATATAGTATTTATAGTTACAACTCATACACATAAGTTCATTGACGGCGATTTGGCGCCGTTTTAACAAGCATAACAATTACCATTTTAATGCATCTACGAGATGTTGATGTTTAGAAATATTAATATACCTACTCAAACGTAAACATTATTATCAATTTTAAAATAAACTAAACTGATACAGTAATTAATAATAATACTACTATATCCGTCCTTGTCACTTATCAAATCAATGAATGTGCAAGACAGAGATAGTAAAGCATATTTTTTCCGTTACAAATTATGGGAATTTGTTTATTACACCGCATGCTTATTTTGTATTTTTAATGAAAAAAACTTTTACCAACATGTGTTATTGTAAAGAAAAACAAGATTGTTTAATAAAATTCTTAAGCATACAGAATACAGATCCACAAAACAGAAAATTTCCCGCCACTTTGACGTAATGTTAATTTTGTAGTGTTTAATGGAAAATATTATCTAACAACATTTGATAGAACATCTAATATTTCATTAGCTATGAAACAATGAGATTTACTACGATTTTAGTTAATGACATTAAAAAGAGCGGGACACAGAATGTACACTTTCTCATTGTCTCACAGCTTCCATTTTACATGTGAAATCTTAGTTTTAGTTAGAAATTATTACTTACCGAATATTTATTCCAATAAATATCCTTACGCTCAACAGAGTAATCCTGAATTTCACACATTTACGTTTTTAGCGTCATAAAATTGTCAAATATAACACCACTCACTCCATAGACTACACTGTTTTGCTATTATCGTGAAAAAGTACACAAAGAATAGATTGTATTCCTATTGGCTGATAAAGACCACGTGACCGATAACACGGCATTTCTATTCGCTCGGAATTTACTCCGGAATGACGTCATGTATCAAACGAAGCACTATATTAATATGCTTATCATATTCAAGAGAAATTTTATTAATATCAAGTATATTAAAAATAATTGATATTTTATAATTATTCCGGTGTCTTTTATATCTCATCATAAATACTTACACAATAAACTTACCATTGCGGTGACTCGTCTACTTTCAACAACATGGCGGTTTGTTTACACCGGCATAATAAGGCGGGAAGGGTTTTTAGAACTTAAGACTTAGACATTCTTTATTTTAATTTTTTTAAAAGATCTTTTTATTACCACTTTTTTATTTTATTACATAAAAACAATAAATCATACAATTATACATAATATTCAACTAAAAACAAGCCACATGGGCGATATCGTCAATAAATACGCACCAGCGCCACCTAGTAACAATAAAAATTTTAGAGCGGCAAATTCAATATAATGCAAATTGTATCATTATCAGTGCTGATTGATCATTCATAGTCTTTGATATATTAAATCTTTAATTGAAAATTGAAATGGAAACTCCAAACAATAATAAGTCAATAGAAGTACACAAAATAATCAGCAAAAACAACATGAACAGGACAAAACAGATAAAAACATGAAACTGAAATAAGATAATATATGTACCTATACCTAGACAATGTAAGGTTGTTTGAAATTGATGATTGGAATGTTACTTTTTACAAATACTTACTCAAAATTATATCCAACATTAAAACAAGGTAAACGTGTTTTATATTGCGGGTTATGAGGCAAGTTATGTGAATAAAAATTAATTTTAACCACGCCATCTACTATGTATGTTCCACTACATATACACTAAAGTTTTACACAAGGATTACGATAGCGTTGCCAGTTTTATTAAATGATTAATGTATTAACATGAACGATGAACTCAAGTTGTATATTTAACGAAGAAGATTTGCAATCTATGTAGGTATGTAAACTTTCAATCTAAATATTATTTCTTTTATAAAAAAACAAAATGCACATTTTGATTTCCCTGGTCGAGTTTTCAAAGTTTAAACTAAAAAAGTAAGTGGAAAGATTGGGGATTGATCATTCAATTGAGCTAAATTACATGAAAGATTTTATTTACATTGATCAATATCAATATTTCCCTGTCAGCTTGTAAAACTTCGCAGTCGAACATTCGTCACTAACTTTGAACAAGTATATAAATAATATATATATACTGAAGGCTGGGTAAGTTAGTTATTTTTAGTTTGATATCACATATTTTTTTTAACTTCTTTATGGCCTATATTATATATGTCGATACTTTACTACATTACCTGCGATTATATGCTCCCGACTCCTTGCATCGCTTCAATCGCTCATTAAAGTGTACTTATCGTATACAATATTTTAATAGTAAGAACTAAGTTAATTATTTTATTTTTATTGGCACAAAACGTTACGTTCCAATTCGACACTGCTTTGGTTAAAGTTAAAATATCAAATTATTTTACTATTTATTTATATAATGCCTAAAATACTTACAATTAGTATCTTTGATTATATTTGTTTACTTTAACTAAGTATGAAATAGTGTTTTCTTATTGTTTACTTTAAAACATTAATACGTTTATTTTTAACTGAAAAAGGATTTTTTTGGGTGTTTGTATGTTTTTCAACTTCAGTATTTTCAACAGACTGGCCGCTCACAAAGTGTTGTTAGATTAACAGCTCAAAGCTTGTTGCTATCTTATAATATATTATATTAAAAAAACTTTATTGAAAGATGGGCCCATCTACTTTCTTTGAATAAGATCTAATCCCTACTTCAGTATTGATCAATGAAAAATTGAATCACTACATAGTATAAAATAAAGTTGCTTCTCGCCGTCTGTCCTTATGTAGATCTTTAAAACTACCCAACGGATTTTGATGCGGTTTTTTAATAGACAGAGTGATTCAAGAGGAAGGTTTATATGTATAATACATATTGTAATTATAATCCGTGCGAAGCCGGGGCAGGTCGCTAGTAAATTATAAAATCAATTGGTTACAAAAACACCTATTTGGAAGGGTTGTCCATCCTCGAAGCTGAATAAAAGACGTTTTATTGCAGGCACTACAAGTACATAGTAGCATATAATGCAACACATTTAACATAAACATGTGTTAACTAGGGAAACTTTTGACTTCGATGACCATCCTGATGAACGGACAACCCGTTATTTTACACGTTTACCTTATTTCAAAATTTCGATAAAATTAAATGAGAAATACATTTGAACTGCATTGTCACACCTAGAACTTTGAAATTTTAATTTTCCTATTTCTTTTATATAGTTCATATGTACCTAATCTTTTTATCCTTTTATTATACATGTAATCAGTTTTAAAATTATTTGATTCACTGGGCTGTGCCACAAATTGAAACTCTCGCGGGATTATATTTATTTTAAAGTTTGCTGTGTGGCCGCTACTTGAGGTCAACGCAGTAGGCATAAAAGGCAGAACTTTTGGTTTATCAGCTCTAGCCTTTTGTTTTTTCTTTTTAGCGTCTTCGTCATTGATATAAATGCTTTCTTCTAAATATTGCGATGGTTTATTTTTTCGTTTCTTAGTATCTTCAACTAAAAATTCAGTAGTAGAAATTATTTTAGGTTTTTTGACAGGCACTGCTTCTATTATTGGGTGATCATCCAATTTTTCCAAAATATTAAGCGGCAGACGAGGTACTTCAAATTCACTGGTGAAATCTTGTTTAAGAATCTGAAACACATTTCGCTAATATTATTGAGCTAACTAATAGTTCGGGTTCGATTACCGACAAGGACAAAAATCTGTGTGAAGAGCATACATGTTTGTATTTCTGGGTTTGGGTGTTTAATATGTATGTATTAGATAGGTTGAGTAACACCCATAACACAAGCAAATAATTTGCTTACTTTGGTGTTAGATAAATGTGTGTAATTTGTCCAAAAAATACGACTTTCTAATAAGCTCCTTGGATTCTTCGGAATGTATCCTTTTAGGAATAAAATATGTAATTATATATTTAATTATATATGTTAGATATATACTACCTGTGTATCAAAAAACCCAAGAAGAGTGAGACATTAGAGGTCTTCAAAATTTAATCTTTTATATGAGGATAAAAACCTATTACAAAATATGTAGAACAAAAAAAACCACATTTGCTTGGACTGTGGTGTATTTAAATCGATTCTCTGTCCACCCCGTAAGAGATTTGGCATAAAAATATGTGTGTGTACTTACAGTGGATGTTTTATTTTATTTGTACAAGTAAAATATGTTATAAAGAGAATTGTTTTTTTGCATAGGTATCTATATGCTAAAAATCAATTAGCAGGTTTTTAAGATTATAATATAAATTTATATTACCTTACTGCATGGGCTGATTTCGTCATCTTCTCTCTTTCTCTTTTTATTTTTACTTTTCTTTAAACCTAAGCAAATAAAACAAATGGTCAATTTTTACTTAATACATTTCAAGAGTGAAAAAATTATAATAATTATCCGAATATGCAACAACAGAAAAATAAACCAAGTAATTTGGTACTCAAATTGGGAAACTCAAAAATCAAATTTGGAGATCAAAAATGTAAATATTTCAATGCCACTTCCAATTGCCGCCAAATCGACCAGGTTTACTCAACATTTTCTGGAGAGTCTAATTATCAGCATGTTTTGATTTATAATAAAAATAAAAAAGGCACTATTTTTTAACTCTTTTAGGAGGTCCCCCGTGTTGGTTTGGGCTCCTTTGAAGAATAGACCAACTGCCGTTCTGCCAGGCATGTCGTAAAAGGCGACTAATT
>DWBA01000102.1:0-17228 GCA_018236825.1 Apodemia zela | reverse complement strand
CAGGAACTACTGGTCCGATTTGAAAAATTCTTTCAGTGTTAGCCCATTTATCGAGGAAGGCTATAGGCTACTTTTTCAAATCGACCTACCGACTGAGCAAGGAGAAATAATGTTTTTGGGCCACGCGAACGAAGTCGCGGGGAACTGCTAGTAAATAACAAAGAAGTGAACTACTTGTAGAAATACCAGTGAGTTTATTTAAAATATGTTTAGTAGTAGGACAGCTAACATAACCTTTACATCTTTGATTGAGATTTGTGAGAGGTGACATAACTATTTACTTTTCTCTTTGGAGGTGACCGCCTAGTTGATAAAGTGATATAGCGTAGATCCGTCTAACAAGGCCGATCGAGAGGCTCGGGTTTGATCTCCGGCAGGGACAGGCATTTGTGTGATCAGCAATAGACATTTTTCTTTCTAGGTTCAGGTGTTTGTGAACCGAAAAATTACTGATTATATTATTTTTAGGTCACATTTATCTTTAACGGTTTTATTAATGGATTCTATTAGAACTATCTAATTATCTCAGTGTTACGTAGTTACCAATACCTAGTCTGTTTCCCAGTGCAAGAGTGATTTCTATTAGCTGTCAGAGTGCTATATATCGACCAGTGTTGCCATTCATAGCACATTTTTTACGTAAACATTCAGGTGGCTATCTAACATGCAAAACGTATGTTTTTAGTATGGTATTTAACACAATATACGTTTTAGGTAATTATCTTTGCCGCCTGGAAGCCTAAAGTGGACAGCCATCCAATGACATTTTTACACTGCGCAAGTACAATACTGCCCCCGTTAGTTGAAGAGGCGCATCTAACATTTTTTCTAAAATTGTAATATATTGCTAGGAAGAAAAGGCGCGACTACCTATATTTTTTAATTTTATATCTAGCTCCATTGCGATTACCTATACCATTCATCTGGCAATATGCGTTTATTCTAGTTATTTAGTGAATTATATTTTTGCTAAGAAACGAGATTATAAATATTTATAATGAAAAATTACTACTTTATTATTTCAAATAATAGGAAAATTTTGCGGCTGCTTGTTTCAGTTTTCAATGTGTAATTATTTTCCGTAACTTAAGAACAGCACAGAATTTCCCGTTTAATTCGCTTTGGATTTTTTTATCCATTTTAATTTCTGGTTATATGCGTCTTTTCAACTAAAGGGGGCAGACTACTAGCACTAACTACTGCGCAGCCATATTGCCACTTTGTGTTAATTTCTGAGGAAAATAAATGTGTAACTATCAAAGTAAGAACAAGATGGTAGAGTCCTGCAATGATTCCCGAAAGCCCCAAACGCTTTGTCAGTGTCTGTACTTTTTTATATCTTAGGATAGCAATCAAGCACATGGCTCTTCTGATGAAAAACATTTATCACCTGTAAACCGGAACACGACAGTGAAATGCACTGGCGCCATTACGCCAAGAATAGGTAAGGTGATGGTGCCAGACCCAGCGAAACGTTGTAAATCCCTGTCATGTTCCGACTTGGAAGGTAGGGTAACCGGTAAAATAGTGCATGTAACTTTACACTTCTACTAGCAGCCCGCTTAGGACAAGCTATGTAAGAAAATTTTGTCGACTCATTTTCTCGCCATTGAAGACATTACCTCTTCTTATTGCCGCGTGTTGGTCCGGGCCTCTTTTGAAGAAAATACCATCTTCCGTTCTAAGACGAAATTAAGGTATTACCTTTATATATCGGTATTACCTTTATTTACCTATATATAAGATATTACCTTTATTTCGTATTTGAATTATGGATTTCCGCAAAGTAACACCTGAATTTATAAAATATTTTCCGTTCTGCCACGCAGTTCGTAAGAGGTGAATGATTGGCTATGCGAGTCACTGCCATCGTGGCTACTAGGTGGAGCAGTTCAGTATGGGTTTGTCCGAGTCTGGTACCACTTCCTACCTAAGGTCAGTGATTGTCACTGTCGTCTTCCAATTTGGAGGGTAAGTTAACCAGTAAACTTATGCATTAAGGCATTAAAACTTCGCCACAATAGCAACGCACCAGAAACATCTTTGTTGTCTACAGGCGATGGTTTCTCTTTCCATCAGAAGACCCATCTGCTTGTTTGCTATCTAATGATATAAAAAAACTTGTGTACCTAAGCTAACATAACTGCACACATGATTCGATTAAATACGTCAAGTCGAGATAACAATAACGTTTAAATACGTCGTGGCGTCTATAAGAATCACAGACATAATAGATGACGACAATATATGCACTTCGCGTGTCTGAAACGAGTGAAAAGGACTTGCTTTAAAACTTTAAGAGAACTTAAAACTGGCACGCTTAGATCTTACAGATGAAGGATACAGACGTCTCTAACTAGATATTTGAGCTGTGATTAAAATAAAAGTGCCATTTGTCGACGTCAACCTATATATCTCCTCTCGTGCGTAACCTATCTCACTTGTTTATTCCAGGCGAGCTAAACAGAGATAAAGGCCACAGTTGACTCCTATTAGATTGTTGGTTTCGTGGTGCATTCAAGTTTGAATATCATACCGACATTAATCATCTCAGTGTGACTTATTTCTATGTGTGCATACATTTCGAAGGTTATGGTTTTAACACTTTCAGTAAACGGAATAAACCATCTCCATTGGGATATAGGGTGATTAACTTTAAAGAAAATAAATAACAAATTCACATATTCAGTTGTTTATTATCTATACTGTACTCAAAATTGATCCGAAGATCACATCACATAGTAATTCCATAAATAATATTACAATGTCATGTACTTTCTGTGATTGCTCGTGAATAAAAAAATGTTTACAATATTATCAATACTTTGTTCACTGGACCGGTTTACCTTTTAGTAGACTGTACCTACTACATTATAACATACCATATTTTAGGTACTTGAAGAACTTACAGTGTACTTGATGAGAGATATAATAGTCAATTATTGTGTTGCAGTTCTTTTTTTTGTTAATATATTTACAGTTTTACATTTTTTTTGTGATTTACAAATAAATTCTTGAATATTTAATTAGGTCTTCATTATTCCATTTGGATTTATAATAACAGTATTTTATAGTTAAAAATATCACAAAATGAAATATATTATGTGTAAGACACACGCAACATTAAAAATACAACAAAAAGAAAAATATAAAAATCCACTAGAAACCTTGGGCCAGAAGAGTCCCTTCTAAACAGGAAGGATACTTTCGATGTTCTATCTTTCATAATGGTACTTTGATACCATTATATTTATTATCACACTAATTATAAAATTAATCGATTGTCTTACAATAAATGCGTCAGATCATAAAATTTTGATAATTACAAATTAAAGGCAACAAATCGAAACGATAAATTTCAACAAAAATATAATGACAACTTATATATATTTAAGACTCATATAGTGCCGTATTGATAAAAGCGAAGTGTCCACCTGGCCAGCCAAACGGATAATAACAACCAACACAAAACACGAACATAACGATCTTCCGACGAGTTTAACTCCATAATTCGCTATTCATCTTTTATCGATATGGCATTCCACTTACAAATTACGACAATAAATATAACGCGCTTACACATTAATCACTTCTTTAATTCCGACGCTAGGAATTATTTTATAATATATATACCTAAAAATATAATCACGGCACAAGTATCCCTCCGACTAAATTACTAACATAGTGTCACTTTATCAGGATTTAGAATCAAATATGTATTATGTATCTTAAATATTTCATTATTAATATATCATTATCAAAATATCCACTAAATGGGAGGAATAAATCAAATTATTAATATTTTATTCTAACATTAATCGCATGACTGATCAACAAAGGATATGGACTAGGAATAATGTTAGGCATTATGCTTATATGCCTCTGGAGAGGGGTCGCCGCGTCGCGGTAACCGAGGCGGTACCGCAGCGGTGCCGCAGCGGCAGCTCGGCGGCGCCGGGGCGGCTCCGCGCCGGTACCGCCCGGCCCTGCGACGCGGCGACGGGTCTCCACCTCTCTAACCGCATATCACCTCTACATACACACGCGAGATAAATTTGATCATAAGTTAATACTGTCGTGTCGAAAATAAAAAGGGCGCTAATAATAATATTCTTTAACCATTGAGGGTAGAACGGACTCGATCGTCGGTCGCTATTTTGTGCTTCAAAAGACGTGAATCGATCAGTAAAAGAATGATTATCTAGCAAAATCTATCGGGAATAAAAGCCGACGTTCTATTCTACAATTTAGATAAATAGCTTGGAAGTAATGCCTTCTTCGTTTTAATATTGTCCGACAACTTTCATTGTATGATGAATATTTTCCACTACCACTCTACGAGTGTCGTGATCTATGCTAACGTGAGAACGGGAGGATACGGTACGGGAACGACACCGACCGGACGAGGCGACCTGTGTCTTGTGCTCCAGCCTTAACTTTCAGTACCGAAGGGGTGAAGCGGCTACTCTATTGGTGTTTTAATACGGATCCTCTTAATCTAAACTAGTGTAAACTTGTCATCTATAAAAAAACTTAATTTCATAACATAATAAAAAAGTAACATAATTCTCACAAAAATGCTCACAGTAGGAGTTGGGTGAAGCAACTACGTGTCCGACTTTAATCGAACGCCGAGCTGCTGCAACGCGACACGAGCGACCGTCAGCCGCGCGATTGACGGACGAACCCTCGTCTCGCGTCCGATTTACCTCGTTTATATACAACAAAGTTTCATACGGCACCGTAGGGTACCCGTATCTTTACAGGAACTCATATCGTTTCTTAAAAAAATAATATACAATAGTAATAAAACATTTAAAACCTCACTAACTACTATTCGACGATCTCGGTACGACCTCGACAAAACTAACCATACGGCTCCGGCGTTTCGAAATCTATTCATATCACAATCGCATGACCGTGCCTGAGAATCATATCCCGCTACTTATGTACACACTCTTTCTCGAACCATAAACGTTCCCGGCGGGAGCGCGTCGCAAGCGGAGGCGGCGCAGCGCGCTCCCGCCGCCTTAGAGCGTTTCCACATTATCCGATCCGATATCGGTTTCGGACATCAGACACCGATTTGTTAGCGGCACCATCGGACGCCTGTGAGCTAATGTTTGTATGTGTGCTATATATGTATCTACATTGACTCTGAGCTGTGCTGAGCCCGACGCGCGTCGGCCATTTTGGTCTTGTTCAGCCCTAATTTAGTTATGAACATGAACTCAAATATAATAGATACAGCAAATAAAATTTTCTATTATAGTCTGCCATGACCCTGGCCGCACAATGAAGATATGTTCAAATCCAAACGATTTCATCGGAAATCCGTGAAGATGCCACATGATATCGGATGTCAGATAACGATATCGGATCGGATAATGCGGAAACGCTCTTACTAACCGACTAACCGATATTCACTAGGGTACCGCCACCTCTGCACGTCAAACCTACCAGTCTAGAGTGTGCCAGAGGCGCGGTCGATATGGATGCCGCGGGCGCGGGGTGAGGGGGTGGAGGGTGGAGGCTTCATGAACAGGTGTGGTGAGGGCCTAAAGAGAAACGCATTTCCACCGCTAATAGATTATTAGGATACCGCCACCTCTAATCAAAAAGCAAAACCCAAACCTGTATCGAACACCCTAGGCCCTACCTACATTGACATGTATTATAATAGTATGCTTGAATGCCAAACCAGACCTGTTAGTTCTTGATACCACTCTCGGACGTCCTGTGAACTAAATTTCACTTGCATTGCAAAGGAATCGAAACAGGCGTGTAACGATGAAGTTTTTAGCTAAGTTAAAATTGATAGTTTTGGGTGTTTTTACTTTTGTTGCCTGTGCCGCAATAGCGTAAATTAATGTGCTTTAAAAACGTCATATCAATCAGCTGTCAACACTAGTATAATACACGTTAATGCCTAGCTAGCGAATAAGGCAAGATACGTGTGGAGTGGCGTCTATACTACTTTATTAATCACTAATAAGGATTTCGTCATTTCTGTTATTCTCAAACTTGTAAAGAGTGCCAGAGGTATTGATAAATATTTGATTTGACATTCCGATTGGATTTGGAGATATGACAGTGAGGATAGGGGACAAATTTTTCCAATTACTGTTGTAAACTTGTTTGTACCTAGGGTACGTAACCATGACCTCTGATGTGGGAGCAAACATGGACGTCCCACGTCCAGGTTTGAGTTTTGAGTTTGAGAAGGTTTGAGAAGCTTCTCACTGTGTAAAAAGCAAGTTAAGGGGATATTATAGGTTTCTGTGTAAGAAGCGCGGTGGTAAAGAAATTGAAAGCTTCTCTTTTAATGTAATAGGAAGGATCGCAAGCAAGGGACATTTAGGTTTTCACTACATTCAGGATAAATCTAGGTAGAAGATACGCAAAAAAAGATTAGAGATGCTTTGCCACGACAAGCAAGTTTGAAGGGTGCCACTTTTTTACTTCGCATAAGAATTCGAAAGCTTGGGAATATACGCTTCTATTGTTTAAATTAAGAGGTCGAGATTTTCACTAGTGTTAGGAGGTTCTGATTGAAAGGTCGAAAGCTAGGGAACTTTCACCTGCTTAGTTAGTTTTATTTATTTATTTATTTAACACTTTATTGTACACAGAAAATAATACAAAAACAGAACATTAACATAACATGAGTACAATGGGCGAGCTTATCTCTACTTAAAGAGATTTCTTCCAGCCAACCCGTTAAAGGAGAATAACATAATGAAAAAAGAAACTAAGGGAATTCCTACCAGCCCTATAGCTTTTTGGACAACAGATCAAAAGTTCGGAATTTTTTACCTAAGCCAAAAGTTTCGGATAGGTTGGGTAAGTTGGAAAATCTCATGTCCGTCAAAAATTAAAGTTAGGTAAATTTCACCTGTACCAAAAGTATAAGGTAAAACTTAGATAACTTTTAAATGCGTCAAATTTTTCGTATGGGTGCTGAAATATAGATAATTTTCACCTCTACTAATAGCGTGATGACATGAGTTAAAGGTGATTAAATTTGATAGTTTTCACAGCTACTATTGTTGTCATGAGATGAATTTCTAACCAGAGGTTCGATCAAACACAAGGTGAAAAGGTGTTAGGGGCAATGCGTTTCCACTTTAGCTTTGTGAATTGAGGGGGGTGAAAGGTGTATGTGGGTAAGAAGCAGAAGGCTGTGGTGAGGGTGTGGGAGCAGGTTAAGGGGGCCGCAGCGCGGGGGGAAGCTGCACGGGGATGTGGTAGTAGCGGCAGGCGGCGCGGCGGCACGCGCCCGCGGCGGCGTCGCGGCACACCACCACGCGACTGCCCACCACCTGCAGCCCGCACCCTGGAACATCACACCCGTGTCTTACCAACTCAAATACCATACTGCCGTCTTCAAACTAAAATGCCATCATCCCACATCCCGACAATTTCAGTTTTTTGAAGCTCAACAAAATATCTATCGATCTGTCTTACTAGAATTTTATTATGTCTTCTTATTATAAACTCTGGTAAGACAGATCCAGGTTAGATACTGGAATTTTAGTTTGAGGACGGCAGCATACGATTCAGATTAATTTTCCGCTCAGAAATCGATTCGTAACCCACAATAGTGATGTTTTCTCGGCCAGACAGTTCATGTCCTAACTCATTCGAAAGTTATCGTGTCGAATCGATATTATCTTCACACAACGTTCAAAAAAACCAATTAATGGTTATTTACCTTATTTTATTGTGACCACAAAAACGACAAAGTAAAGCGAGGCGATGGATCGAATCGTTTGATCCCTCATCGTTGTGCAGTCGATTCTCGATGCCTATTTGAAAATCGACTGTACAACATTAACATGTACTACCATGTAGTTATTCTTACTAATTTCTGTGCGGGTTTATCTGAATCGTGATAATGTTAATGTGCATGTATTTGAAAATATAATTAACTGAAAATTTTTAAATGTATTAATCGTTGTCAATTTAATTTTAAATTTTAGAGTACATATAATAATTATATTATCAATGTATGTCAAACGCTAATTGATAGACTTATGATCTGGCTAGGATTTCAAAGAGCTAACAGATGTAAGACCGGGAAGCCTATAATTGACAAAGAGCTTCAATAAGCTGATGTGATAAGATATTTTAGCACTTACTTTAAAACGAACACTAATTTTTCTAGTTTCAAAAACTAGAAAAACAAAATTAAATATAAGTATTAGTGTGTAGTACGTTTTGTTGTGATTTGTGATGTGATTCTCACTAACCTAGAATAGCCATAGGTAGATTATTAGTTATCACACACAAATTAAATCAATATGAAACAATTTGAAGAGTCTTTTAATTTACTTTAAGCATTCTCGTCAGTCAGTTTAAGTCAAGATCTTCACGTTTTAGTTAATTTAAAATAAAAATATACTTAATTAATATTAATTTTAAAATAAAAATATAATACGTTAATTTAAAAGTCATTCAATTTTCATCTTGATAACGCAAGTTATTGATTTATACAAATGCAACTGAATTATCTAAATATAATTTCGAACATTAAATTTTCTATTAAGCGAATTTATAATTTTTATTACTATACTTAGTAAGTACCTAATGTCAAATCTGTCAAGCAATGTAAATTAAAAAAATAGACTTAAATCACTGAAATAAACTTAAATAAAAAACTATAGACCAACCTTCTACCACTAATTTTATCATATACAATCTACCCAACAGGTATGTAAAACTACCACACTCATCTAGAACTACTGTAAATATATATTCAAATACAAAATTATGGGTCACAATTTGACTAGATATTTAAAAATCTAATCTTAAACAACTAAACGCCTACAATATTATACATAGTTACCATGCATGGAAATAGGAAAGGTTTTTAAATATGGTTTTAGGATATAATTCCATGCGAAATGTTCTAAAACATCCAGGAAAAAAATTGAGTTTTTTTTTTAAATTTCTTTACTGTTACGAAAAATTATAATGCCAATAGTAAGACGCCCCTTGAAATGTCTACTTTTAGGGATTATTTATAATTTGATTCCCTTTCAAATAATTTTGCAATGTCTAATTTCTGCTACGATGATTTTTTTAAAACGTATTATAGAAATTGCAATTACCTTCACGAATATGAACAAATCTGCAGGTAGGCCTTGTACATCCTTGTCGATTAAAATCTTGGCACACCGGGAGGGTGTCCAGTAACTGAAAATATAACACAAAATTATAAGTATTTATCTACCAAGCTAAAACATTCATATAGTTTGCCACAGACATCATATTTGATTACAAAATAATCAAGTTTATTATTTCAACAAATTTGTTTTTGAGATTTATCTTCAATTTTTTTGTCTCTTATTTTCATTTTGCAATATAAATGAAACAAATAGTGGAATTTCATGAAATCTGTACACACAAAATATATTTACAGCACGCTTAACTTTAGTTTTTTAACATATGTAGGCGTAACTATATGAATGTTGTCGGTATGTTAATTCATAAACAGTCAAATCCTTCATAAAAATATTGAAAAATGTCTGACGGTTTATAAATTTCAATTATGTTAATAGTGTTAATTCTAACTCTAATACTTCATCGACATTCATACATCGGACATTGAAACTTATCCTCATCGCACAGCCGTCTGGAAAAAATGCCAACATAGTTTTTGTAATATCAAAGAGCGAACCGTCGTAAACCCGGAAATGTTGGTAGTAGTATTGTAAGAACTTTACGAACAGACAAATGCGTGTGTAACTCTCAATCGCTACATAATAAATAAAATAACAAAAAATAGGACACACGGAAGGCGAAATTGCTCGAAATCAAATCTTGCCGCTTTAATATTACAATAACTTTACAAGATTTGTTGCACAATATGATTGTACCTTCCAAGCATTCTTTAATTGGTGCGCTAAAAGTGTGTCACTTTTATATTGTTGTCCTCCGATAAAACTTTTACACAGCATGAAACCACGACCTATGAGAAATCTGTTACAGTCCTGATATCCGAAACCGACAGAGAGTGTTAAGTAACGCCGCACTATGCACATAATAGGTATGAATATATATATCTAAATGGCATGCAGAACGCTTGAAATATAATCATTATTGCGCAGCCAATCTTATTTAAGCGTGACTATAATTTACAAAAAAGCTTAAGCATGATGCTAGACAAATTGTACCAGGTCGGAGGGCGTTCTAGGTTTTGTAGCGTCCAAAATTACCCATAAAATCAACGATTGCTATAGAAAGCTAAGAGGCTGTGTAAGGATAGTTGCGATATGCGTCTGCGTCGACGGTGATCTTCATGTTTTCAGTAAGGGATTAGTTCGGTCATGCTATCGGTAGGTAGGCATGGTTTATGTAAATAGACAAATTAAACTTATACCTTTAGCTTACATGACAGTTCTGGACGTGACATGTTAGTGGTAGTACAAACTGCAACATAATGACCATTAGAGTGCGGTTACTGTACGACAAACAAAAGAAAACCAAGTAGATTAATTACGTCTACGGTGAGTACTTTAAGCATCAGAGAGGCTTCAACAAGTCGTAAGCGAGGAACTGAAGCCGCAACGGCAAAGCACTCAAAGCTTCGTAAAGAAAATTCGAAGTGAATAATTGGCTGAAGCATAAAGGAAATATAATAAGCACTCGAGATGACCAACATCAAGTTTAGACAGATGTTTTCTTTAAGACGGACACTTCGGGTTTTCTTTTTTCACCAACCTCACTTCAACTACCAAGTACGCGATTTTTGAATTAAGAAACGCAATTAAATTAAGAAAAAGCATTTGACTTAAATTATCAATAACCCCCTTTTCAGCGGTTGATAGTTGAAGCTGTCGGAAGGCGAATTAAATACCGACAAAAAGTTGACTGAGTCGATTTAAAATATATCACTGATATTTATATAATTCCATATATTAAAATTTATAAAAAAATATCGATTGAAGTCAACTTTTTGACTGTAGAAATTATTTTGCTTTATTATCATTTAATAACAAAACCTTTACTGAAATAACCGCAAACATTTTAAAATTAATTTTATTATAATTGCAAAAAAATTAAATAAAAGCAGTTCAAGAAGCGGCATTTCAGTATAGGCAAAAAAGGAAATCACTTATACTGAGGATATTATAGTAAGCTGATTATATCTTACCAGGTGTAAAGCAAGGCAATACTGTAGAGTGACTTCTTCCACATTCGAAAGCAAGTATGTTTCACTATACAAAAAACTAAATAATTCATCGACATATAAGTTGTAGCATCAACTGTTGAACAATATAATCAAATACACTTACAGCACAATGACTAAATGACTGACAGACATAACATGACCGGCTAAGCAATGCCATCAGTCCGGTAATAAGTTTTACTCTCACATACAGCCATTGTACGATTTTATAATTTAGATAATGATTTGTTGACTTTCAAATGATACTACAGTAGGGCTACTCATTTGTTTATGAACGCGTTTGCAAAATCTGACAAGAAATTGCTGTCTTTCTAAGAACAAATTAAGCTAAATCCTATATAACTTACGATTACCACAGATAAAATAACAAACATATATTATTATTATTAAATCTAAAAGGTTTTCAACAATAAAATCTGCTGTTCTTTTACACACTGACGATATTGAGTTGAGCCTAGATGTATCTATAATTATTAATTCATACCATGTTTTAGTTCATGTACATTAATATATCTCATTTCAATTACGTGAAAACAAATAACTTACAAAATGTATTGAATTGATTCAAATTAAAATCGTAACCACGTAATCACTTTTCCCGGTAAGTCGATGTATTTTTTTTTTTGTATTTAAAGAGTGATTTGTTCTGCATTTGAGAGTAAGTATGTATTAGACAGTAGTTCTAACACTTAGCGTTATTTGCAGGAAGCAGTGTAAAAGTAATGATGTAATCTAATATTTATTTTGCAAACGCGTCTTTCAGCTTCTTTGACTGTAACAACATGTGGAAATAATACCTATTCGATTACAAAATAGAAATGGCAGCCCTATACTTTTGATTACGTGATGTTGTAAGCAAGAAATATTAATGGGATTTATTTTCTTCAGTGCTGCGTACATGTGTGAATTCGGGTAAAGCACTTTAGCTTAGTGATTGGTTCGCCAGGAGGACGACGTTATCTACTGCTTACAGATTGTTAAGCGTTACTTATTCTCAAGCACTAAGGTGTTCTATTAAGCGTATTAATGAAGAAGCAAGCTTAAGTTAAGTTGAATAATGTTATTGTGCTAATAGTTGAAATTTATCGTTTGTACCTTTTAAAATTTTTCATTTTTCTTTCTTTTCAGTACAAAATTTAATGATAAATACTGAAAATTGCTAAGACATATAAAAGCGTAATAGTAGAGGATATATGCAGTTTAGTGTTTCCACAGTCAATAATAGCTTAAGGGTTAGAGCGAGCACTTAGGGTCCGTATCCAAAATTCTACAGAAAGGTGATGTTGGCATTTATACAGTATTGAGGGGAGTGCGGACTTCACATGTCGGAAATGTAATTTGCGTTAATTAGCGCCATGCTTACAAATCGCTTAATGACAAGGATGAAAGCGAGGCGGGGCCAGTGCGTCGGGTTAGCGTGGCCTTAGCGTGGTGCGGCGTAGCGGGTCGTATCAGTGGCGTAGTGCGGCACGCGGCACACGTTACCTGTCCGCGTTCGTCCGTGTATTCCACATAGGGGGCATTAGGCGGCGCACAGCCTTCGTTCCGAAACAAAAAGCGATTAAAGATTTGTTATGTGGACAGCCGAAGCGATCATTCGGAAGGCATGTAACAGAAAGCGTTAAAAATAAATAGAAAGAATTGCGACCAAAATTAAAACAATAAACGAGGCGACGCACGTCGACCTCGCAGCACTAAATAAAACACGCCGGCACACATAGCACACACAGAGAGCACTAGAATAATGATAATAATACCTGATGAGCCAAACGTATAGGGGTGGTGGATTCTATCCATGCGAAAATTAGAAGGCGGTTGTGTTAGGTGCGGGCCTGCCGCCGCAAGCCGGTAACCTCTAGATCTGGATCGACACAATGGCCAAAGCGCACCCGTGCGGAGCTCCTCCGAGAACAAGCGTGTACGTAGCGGGAAACGGGGTCGACGGACCAAGCGCTCAACTCTCAGTACGACGATACGATAAACGACGATCGACAAGAGGTAATAAAAAACGTACAGTCATGCATTTCAAGCGTTATTATTACCGGGATCGTAGATACGAGAAATATACACGCATAAGATAATAACGTCAAGTGAATAGATACACAATAGAATAGTCATAGCATAAAACTACGGAGACATCCGCGAGACGGTAACGGCTCGCTTCGTCCTTACAATATTACAATACAAATGTGACAACACGCCTAGCGCTAACGCCCAGCCCGACAGGCCGGGCCGGCACACACACGAGAGTCTCTAGGCGGACCCCGCACCCGCGCCCCGCCGGCCGCTTAGGTGGTTTTCATTTTTTTGTAAGGATTGACGCCAGCAGACTGCTGCGTACCGGGCGCCGGTGGCGTGGGCGGCGGCACCGCGTACATGTATGGCTGCTGGTAGAACATGGGCAGCGGCGGCGGCGCCCAGCCGCGCGGCACCATCATCGGCGCACGCATCAGCCCGGCCGGCGCGCGCGCCTTCATTGCCGCCGCCGCCGCCGCCTGATGCTGCTGGTATACCGCCTGCGCCATAGCCGACTGCTGCGCCGCCAGCGCCAGCGCCGCTGCGTAGTTCTTGTGCGCCACCTCCTTGGCCATCGCCGCAGCGTCTGCGGCAGCTGCCGACTGCGATGCCGCTACCGACACCGGCACGGGCGCCGGTGCCGGCTCGGGCTCGGGCGGCGCGGGTGGGGACGGCGCGGGCAGCGCCGGCAGCGCGGGCGTGCCGGGCGCAGAGCTGGCCGGCGGGGCGGACGCGGCGGGCGCGGGGTACTCACATGACACGGGCACGAACGGCTGCTGCAGCTGCATCAGCTGCTGGTACGTCGTTGCCGGCTGGTACACGGGCATGCCGGCCTTGTCCGCCGCCGCCCGCTTGTACGGCACCACACCGGGGAACGCCTGTAATGTAAAAATTCCGAGTCAGTCGTTATTTTGATACGGTCTTCGTCAGGTATTATTTAGCTTAAAGCTTAATGATACTTACAAAATTATCGTAATAGAAGGAGCCGACGCTTTTCATGTCCATCTGAAACGAGAAACAAGTCGATGAGCGAAGGCCGATAGTCTCGTCGGCGAAAGGTGAAGCGCGAGCGGCGCAGGGCAGCGGGGGCGGCTGGCCTGCGCCGCTCGCGCCGGAGGGGCCGCATCGGGAGCGTGCGGGCGGGAGCAGGAAGGAAGGACAAGCGTGCAAAGCGCAGTACCGGTGGCGGCTCGAGTTCGGCGGGCGCCGGCCGTTTCTTGCCCGGCTCCGAAGTCGCGCTCCCCGCCGGCTGCTGGACTGCGGCGGCCGTCTACGTGAAGCGAAGCGTCGCAGGACGGGACGGAAACAATAACGATGTAATAGATGCACAGAATACACCTAAAGCTCGGCGTAAGGTGATATTATGCGAAGATAAAAAAAATTAAAAGTAAAGCGTGAGTGCGACGGAAGCGTGACGCGGATCGAGACCGCGGCGAACTGAACAGAACAAGCTCTGCGAACACAAGCGGCGTCGCGGCGAGCGAGACAAAGCGGAAGAAGAGAAGCGAGCGCGAGCGAGCGAGGCGAGAGCGTGCAGCCTGGTGGCGTACCGCGCCGCGCGCCTGCGCCTTAAGGTGCGCCTGCAGGTGCAGGGGAGGGTGGAAATAGCGGCAGGGGTCGCGGACGCAGCGGCCCTTGACGGCGTCCATGCACACCGTGACACAGCCGTCGTCGTGCGCGGCCACTGACGGCGGCGGGTGCGCGAAGCGGCACTCAGCTTCGGCGCGCTTGCACGCACCGCGCTGGAACTCCCGGCACACCTGCACCACCACACACCAGCCATGTCGCCGCTCGCGCCCGAGCACAGCCCACTACTGCATTACGGCCGCGGTACCGGGGGCTACCGGATACTAATAGACACGAACGCGACTGCTATCTCTCGCGGCAGAGACACTTTTCCTTTTTAATGAAGTGTCTATAAATATTTCGAATGTAAAAACCTTGACCGTTTTTTCTGTGATACAAAAAATGTCCGTGCCGAACACAAGAATTAAATTTTAATACTAATAAACTGTTATTCAACATTCCGATTGGGTAGTCAACAATTTCGCGTAAATTCCTTCCAATTTAAATGATTTAAACTCGACTCGACGCCGCTTTAATGTTTGTAACTTGAATTTTGAATAAACTTGCTATAACGCATCCGTCGCCTCTTTCATTAAGTTTTAATCATTTATTTAATAGTAGTAGTACAAAACAGAATTTCATATAAAACAGATCAAGTTATGAAGTTTTAAAAAGAATTGCTGCGATGCAAATATAGACACAAGATATTTTAAAACAATAGGAAAGTTTTGAAAAAAGCCCTGATTCGATAAATTTAGCAGTTTTATAATAATTACGAGATATGTATCACCGCTCCTAATCAGCAAATGTTTTAGTTTACCCCACTCTATCAATATGCTGATAAAGCGCGCAGACAGTGTAGGCCCTTCACCGAAGGATTAGAAGTGTGTGATGCTTGTCAAGCGCACGCGCAAGATTATTGGGCCAGTGCGCACGCGCCACAGACACACAAGGAAGGGTATAGGGCATAACGCCATTAATTTAACGTTAGACTGATACATTGAAAATAATTTTTAAACGAAACCCTGCTTATCTTCTCATAATAACATATTTTATTATACAGGATACAATACTAGGAATTTTTCCTTTAAAAGTAGCTCAAAAAATGTAATTTCTGATATGGTGATATATTTGTATTACAGACTGCTCATTAAAAAAAGGTCTGTAAAAATCTCTTGATTCTATAAACCTGCATGGCCACTGCATGTGCGTCGCTATAGTCTGTTTTTATGTATGAACATGAGATATAATATTCATAATGGTCAGGTACCCATTTATAGTCATTTACAAATAAAAAAGTTTGTTTCTTATGATTGCAAACAAGCAGAGAGCTCTCCTGGTGGAAAGACACAATAGAAACCAAAGATGTTGTTGTATTCTCATGCATGGGTTGAAATGCCAAATGTATAAAGTATAATTTTTTCTCCGACCCGAAACACGTCAGTGTAAAGCCCTGACGATATTGCGGTAGGAATAGATAAGGCGGTGTTACAAAACTCGGACGAGGCGTTGCAGAATTCTAACACCTAGAATCAATACGGCGTGTTACAAGGTGATATAATTTTTTTGTAGACCGTAAAATTAAATTCGTAACGTCTTTGGGATACCATTATAATATACTTCTTGACCAATCTTATTTATATGTATCTAGAGCTGTCGGCACCGAACCCAAAAAATACTGGCGAATAACTTTTAGAGTTATATATTTTAACATATTATTATTTAACCTTAAACGATATATTAAGAGTGATAAATATTTACATGTAGTTGATAACTGGAAGGGAGTCATAAAATAAGTTTTCAAATTATTACTTTTAATATTTAAGTGTTAGCAGGTTTCGTAAGAATTACTTTTAATTTAATCAGTCCATAAAACTTGTGGCAACATCGGAAAAGCACTACCAGGGTAGGTTGGAAAACGATATAAAACGGGTAACGTGATGTTCTCACCTCGAGTCGGTCGGTGCGTGGCAGTTTCTGCTGCAGCACGGGTTGCTGCATGACGCCAAGCGGAGACGCAGCCGCTGCTGCAGGGTCGTGGCCGAGCATAGCTGGCACCAGCTGAGGCGCATAATACTGCGCATAAGTCGAGCCCACACCATGCACGCCTGATAAGTATGGTGATGTCGCCTAAAGCACACACAAACCACACCATTAAAACCTAAATTAGATAATATTATCGATTCTCATGTATTTTTCAATAAGCAACAAATAACAAGTATGCAAGCAAATATAACTGAGATTTATATTTACGCCATAAACTAAGTGTTAGTTTGAAAAGTGACAAAAATTAGCGAATTAGAAGCTACTACATGCTTTACATAGGGTTATTAAAAAATAGATATTAAAAAAGCATACGGTCCGTCTGGTTAAGCTACCTTTACCAATCACCTTAGAGGATGTATCGTTTCATATATGTTAAGGTTTTGCTTTTGGGTCATAGGAAGGGAGC
>DWBA01000101.1:0-17271 GCA_018236825.1 Apodemia zela | reverse complement strand
CCGCGAAGGTTTCTGAGTTGGTACGAGCAATTTTCGACAGATGGCGCCACGTTGGCGTAGCAACGCGCGCAGGGTACCTACACAGCTAGTGTAAATATAAATTCTTATATTTTTGTAACTCGTATTTTGTGCAATTGTGTACCTACTAAAATTACGGATTTTCAATTTACAATTCATGTAGAATTTACATAATATATTTTTTAATATAAAATGTCCATTTTATATCTCTCTTCTGTTCTTCCTTTGTATTTTCATCGAAGTGGGAATTATATAAAACATTGTCTTTACTATGCATTAAAAAAGGTAGGCTTAGCAAATATCCAGTAAAGTGAACGTTTGACGGTCGTAACTCGCCCAATTTGAGAGGATTCCTGTTTAAACGGCTGATCGGTCCCGGCGGGCCACACCGCGCCCTGGCTATTAATCACCCCAGCCCTCCTCCCCTTTCCATTACCCTCCCGATTCCCGGATACAACGCAATTTGTGAGACGCTCTTGGGTATTTGATGATTTTGTGATAATACGAAACGTATCTTATACTCTGATCTTATATCAATATATGATTGTAATATATAGCATAGAAAGAAAGATTATCTATGTGCATAAATGTGGTTATAAAAGTTATTATAAATAATAAAAAATTATCTTCACGCCCGTATCCCCGAAGGGGTAGGCAGAGATACAACCAGTGCATCCACGATTAGCCGAAGATACGTACTTGGTCCCACAAAAAGTAATATTTATGTGCATAAATGTGGTTATAAAAGTTATTGAGGATATGAGGCCGCGTTCCGATCCGGTAGTAGCTATTTTATTGTCGACCCGTCAAAAGTACCTGTAAAGGTTTATTTGAATAAAAAAAAATTGACTTTGACTTTGAGCAGTATTTGGATCCGGTTTGAGAAATACCGGTTACACATTAACACGATAAAACGTCCCGTCGTGCTACGACGTGATATAAAGTGTAAGAGCCCTAAACGCTGACGTTTTCAAACAGTTTCAAAACATAATGTGTTAAAATAAATAACAATTTTAAATCCAAAATCAAAAGCATCTTTACTCCCGTAATCCCGAAGAGATAAGCGGAGGTACAACTAGTGCACCCATGAATAGCCGGACACTTATCCAATCCCAGGCAACGTTGTTTTTATCAGAAAACTGAAAAAACACACTTGTTTTTTAAATTTCCCGACTCCAGAAATACAAACATCTATACTCATAATACACAAATATGTTGTTGTCTGGAATCGAACTCGAGCTCATCTAGGTACTGTCCTAGGGTTGGTTTTTAGGCCTAATGACAAAAAGAAATTGAAATCATACCTTTAGCATGAAGAATAACTTTGGTTTCCTCTGCATATTTCACAGCGACCTTCTCATGACTCTCATCATAATAGTCATAATCTCCGGCTGGCCGAACCGCGTACGTCTTACTAGGTACTTTGACGACATTTTGAACTGGTCTTCTCTGTATGGTGTCTTTTTGTATGAAGTCACTCTGGACCAAGTCTTGTAATGCTCCGTTTCTAACAGATACTTTTTCGAAAGGTCTAATAATAGGTAGTCGTGGTAATGGGGTGCTTGAAGGGGTGACGATGGTTGGAGGTAAGGTAGAAGATATCCTCCGGAACACTGTCTTCCTTCTAAGTGGTTTTTTAGTTGTTCGTTGTGTGGTAGCTGGAGTTAAGTATTGGTATTCATCTAAGAAACATATTTAAAAAAATATTAATATGTCGGTAAATACCTTTACAAGTTTACGTAGTATAACGAGTATACCGTAGGTTTGTCAAAATAAGCTAAGCTAGATAAGCTCGCCTTTTGTGGAATTATCATGTATTAAAATGTAATTTGACCTTTATGTGTACAATAAAGTATTAAATAAATAAAATAAATAAATGGTTCATACTTATTTGTTGGTTGATGAGATGGGACGTGCTCATCATTGTATTTTAACCGACATGTAGCGACTATCGTTTCGCGACTATCATATCGACATGGGAATATTTACACATCACCAAACTCCGAGCTGCTATCGAAATTTTACATCAACATCATTACTTCACGCCAGACGCCTTACGGGGTAGGCAGTGCACTATATAAAAATAATAGGTACCTAACCTTACCTGTTACTTTATTATTTTCAAATATCAGAAAAATGCGCTTACCTCAAGGGTAACAATGTATATTGGTGTGATCGTTGGTGTTGTTGATGTCCATAGGCGGAGGTTTCTTGTTAACTATCGTTCTGAAGACGAATTGCCACTTGATATGGTTAAACAAGGTACCTACACTGTTTTATCGTTTATAGTAAGGTAGTCGTCTATCTATCTGCCTACCTTTTCGGGGATATGGGTGTGACGGTATTAACTAACAGCCAGGTATCACTAAGTTATCAACGTGCTTATTAATGTTTTAAACAAGTGCATTTTAAGCGTATATACAATATACGGCGTGTTTACAAAGATAAAGCACCTTGCAGCTAACATGTTGACTACAAGCTTGCACCCCACGGACAGCACCTAGTCAGGCTGACAGCTAGCGGTAGCCTAAGCGGTGCCGTGCCGTAAGAGAGCTGTTATATTTTGCAGTGACCATATTAAAACCAGCTACATTAAACCTTGTATTTTTTAAGATATCTACTCACCATCATAAGCCTTAGTAACTGGAGTCTCCAGCAAGTATTCTCTGGTAAAGTATGAAGGCTCCCGACGCAAGCCCTCACTACCAGATGAGTATACTATCGCTACCGGTACCGAAATCTTCTCGCTAGAGTCTTTGTATCTAGCAGTAGATGGACCCTTCTCATTTTCAGCCTGATATCTTAACGTTTGTTTCTCTTGAACTTCATCAATGTTCAATAGATTTGGAGAAAAGCCTGCCGGCCTAGATATTTTATTAGTTAACGTAATTGGTACATGGGTGGATGATATTTCATGATCTGGTGTCAAGTAGATTTTTGCTGAAGATTTTCTTGAGAAGGTTGAAATAACCGGTGGAATCGACTCTCTTGCATTTGCTGATGCCGCCGAGGCAGTCGATTCTATTGCGAAAGACGACACAGAATTGTCCTGTGTCCTCGATAAAGTTGAATCTATTTCATATCCCTTTGTTGTCGATGCGCTCGATGGAACTGATTTACCTGCAACATTCGATGCTGTTAATAGAGATGAATCTCTTTCAAAGCCCCGTGCACTGGATAGAGTGGAAAGAATTTCAAAGACTTGTGCTGTCGATGCTCTCGATGGAGCTGATTTTATCGCCGAAGGTGCTTTCGATAGAGTTGAATCTATTTCATAACCCTGTGCAGTCGATAGAGTGGAATCAATTTCATAGCCCTGTTCAATCGATCCTCTCGATGGACTTGATTTTATTGCAGAACTCGAAGCTAACGAAAATGTTGAATCTCTATCATAACCCTGTGCGCTAGATAGAGTAGAATCACTTTGATAACCCTGTGCATGCGATAAAGTTGAATCTTTTTCATAACTCTGAGCATTCGATAGAATTGAATCGACTTCTTCGCCCTGTGTTGTCGATGCTATCGATGGAACCAATTTACCTGCAATATTCGAAGCTTTCAATAGACTTGAATCTTTTTCATAACCCTGTGCACTCGATAGAGTGGAATCAATTTTATAGCCCTGTACAATAGAGCCTCTCGATGGAGCTGAGTTTATCGCAGAACTTGATGCTATCGATAAAGTTGAATCTCTTTCATAACCCTGTGCACTAGATAAAGTTGAACCTCTTTGATAGCCTTGAGCACTCGGGAGATTTGAATCTTTTTCAAAAATCTGAGCTTTCGATAGAGTTAAATCAACTTCATAACCTTGTGCACTTGATAGAGTGGAATCAATTCCATAACTCTGCGCAATCGATTCTTTCGATGGAGCTGATTTTATTGCAGAAGTAGACGCTATTGATAAAGTTGAATCTTTTTCATAACCCTGTGCACTTGATAAAGCTGAATCTTTTTCATAACTCTCAGCTCTTGATAGAGTAGAATCAATTTCGTAGCCTTGTCCTATCAATGCAGTGGGTTTTCTTCCGGAGGTGGATGCTCTTAATGGAGTTAATTTCCCCCCAGTATTCGATGCTATCGATAGAGTTGAATCTCTTTCATAACCCTGTGCACTTGATAAAGTTGCATCTTTTTCATAACTATGAATATTAGATAGAGTTGAATCAATTTGATATGCCTGGGATATCGATGGAGTAGGTAAAGCGGAATCTTTTTCAGGACTCTCAGCTTTCGATAGAGTTGATTCGACTTCATAGTCCTGAGCTGTCGATGCAGTTAATTTTCTTTCAGAGGTAGACGCTCTTGATGGGCCTAATTTTCTTGCAGAACTCGATGCTATCAATAGTGATGAATCTTTTTCTAAGCCCTGTGCACTTGATACTGTGGAGTCAATTTCATATCCTTGTGCAATCGATTCGCTCGATGGCGCTGATTTTATGCCAGAACTCAATGCTATCGATATAGTTGAATCTTTTTCATATCCCTGTGCATTCAATAGAATTGCATCTTTTTGACCAATTTTAGCATTTGATAGACTTGAATCAACTTCATATCCTTCGGCTATCGATGCAGTTGATTTTCTTTCGGAAACTGATGCTCTTGATGGAGCTGATTTTCTCACAGAATTTGATGTTATCGATAGAGTTGAATCTTTGTCATGACCCTGTGAATTCAATACCGTGGAGTCAATTACATAGCCCCGTGCAATTGATTCAGTCGATGGAGTCGATTTTATTACTGAAATTGACGCTATCGTTAGAGGTAAATCTCTTTCATAGTTTTGTGCACTTGATAGAGTTGAATCTTTTTCATAAGCCTGAGCATTTGATGGGGCTAATTTTCTTGCAGAATTCGATGCTATCGTTAGTGATGAATTTTTTTCATAGCTCTGTGCACTTGATACAGTGGAGTCAATTTCATAGCCTTGTGCAATCGATTCGCTCGATAGAGCTGATTTCATTCCAGAATTCGATGCTGTCGATAAAATTGAGTTTTTTTCATAGCCCTGTGCATTCAATAAAACTGCATCTCTTTGTTTATTTTTAGTATTCGATAATGTTGAATCAGCTTCATATCCTTGTGCTATCGTTGTAGTAGGTATGGACGGATTTTTGTAGGTAGATTTTCCAGCAGATTCTGATGAAAGAGTTAAAGTGGAATCAATTTCATAGTTCTGTGCAATCAACCCTTTCGATTGAGCTGATTTTATGTCAGAACTCGATTCTATCGATAGATTTGAATCTCTTTCATAACTCTGTGCACTTGATAGAGTGGAATTAATTTCATAGCCCTGTCGAGTTGATCCTGCTGATGGATTCGATTTTATCGTTGAACTCGATGGTATCGTTAAAGATGAATCTTTTCCATAGCCATGTGCACTTGATAGAGTTAAATCTTTTTCATAATTCTGAGCATTCGACGGAGTTGAAACAATTTTATAACGGCGGACTATCGATGCAGTAGATTTTCTTTCAGAGGTGGACGCTCTTGATGGAGCTAATTTTCTAGCAGAATTCAATGCTATCGATAGGGATGAATCTGTTTCATTACTATTAGCATTCAATAGAGTAGAATTAACTTCATAGCCTTGGGCTATCGACGTAGTTCGGTTTCTTTCAGAGGTTGATGCTCTTGATGGAGCTGATTTTCTCGCGGTATTTGACAGCATCGATAGAGTTGAATCATTTTCATAACCCTCAGCATTAGATAGAGTGGAGTCAATTTCATAGTCCTGTGCAATCGATTCACTTGATGGAGCCGATTTTATCGCAGAACTCGTTCCTGTCAATAGAGTTGAACCTGTTTCGTAACCTTGTGCATTTGATATAGTTGAATCTTTTTCATTACTTTGAGCATTCGATAGAGTTGAATCAACTTTATAGCCCTGGGCTATGAATGAAGTTGATGTTCTTTCGTTGTTTGATGCTATTGATGGAGCTGATTTACTTGCAAAATTCGATGCAATTGATAAAGTTGAACCTTTTTCATAACTCTGTGCACTTTGTACTGTGGAGTCCATTTCATAGCCCTGTGCAGACGATCCTCTCGATGGAGCTTTTTCGTAACTCTGAACATTAGATAGAGTTGAATCCATTTCATAACCTTGGGTCATGATTGTAGTAGATTTCTCTCCAGAGATAGACGCTCTTGATGGAACAGATTTACTTGCAGAATTCGAAGCTCTCGATAGAGTTGAATCTTCTTCATAACCCTGTGCACTCGA
Organism: Apodemia zela; assembly: GCA_018236825.1. NCBI lineage: Eukaryota > Metazoa > Arthropoda > Insecta > Lepidoptera > Riodinidae > Apodemia > Apodemia zela. The sequence goes on along the minus strand of DWBA01000101.1, from coordinate 11,027 downwards.
TAGAATGGAGTCAGTTTCATAGCTTTGTCTAATTGAACTTCTCGATGGAGCCGATGGAGCCGATTTTATCGCAGAACTCGATGCTATCGATAGAGTTGAATCTCTTTCCAAACCCTGTGTACTCGCTAAAGTTGAATCTCTTTCATAACCCTGTGCTTTCGGTAAAGTTGAATCCTTTTCGTAACTCTGAGCATTAGATAGAGCTAAATCCATTTTATAGCCTTGGGACGTAGTTGCAGTAGATGTCTTTCCAGAGATAGACGCTCTTGATGGAGCTGATTTTCCTGCAGAATTTGAAGCTTTCGATAGAGTTAAATCTTCTTCATAACTCTGTGCACTAGATAAGGAGGAGTCAATTTCATAGCCCTGTGCAGTCGATCCTCTCGATGGAGCTGATTTTATTACAAAACTCGATGCTATCGATAGAGTTGAATCTCTTTCATAACCCTGTGTACTCGATAGAGTTGAATCTTTTTCGTAACTCTGAGCATTAGATAGAGTTGAATCCATTTCATATCCTTGGGATATGGTTGCAGTAGATTTCCTTTCAGAGGTAGACGCTCTTGATGAAGCTGATTTACTTGCAGAATTCGAAGCTCTCGATAAAATTGAATCTCCTTCATAACCCTGTGCTTTTGATAGAGTTGAGTCAATTTCATAGCTTTGTCTAATCGAACCTCTGGAAGGAGCTGACTTTGTCGCAGAACTCGATGCTTTCAAAAGAGTTGGATCTGTTTCATAACCTTGTGCAATCGATACAGTTGAATCTTTCTCATTACTCTGAGCATTCGATAAAGTTGAATCAATTTCAAAGCCCTGGCCTATCAATGCAGACGATTTTCTTTCGGAGTTTGATGATCTCGATGGAGCAAATTTCGATGCAATTAATAGACTTGAATCTTTTTCATAACCCTGTGCACTTGATACTGTGGAGTCAATTTCATAGCTCTGTCTACTCAATCCTCTCAATGGATATGATTTCATCGCAGCACTCGAAGCTATTGATAAAGTTGAATCTGTTTCATAACCCTGTGCGTTCAATAGAGTTGAATCTCTTTCGTAACTCTGAGCATTCGATTGAGTTAAATCCGTTTTATAGTTATCGGCTAACGAGGTAGACGCTCCTGATGGAGCTAATTTTTTTGCAGAATTCGATGCTGTCGATAGATTATCTTTATTATAACCCTGTGCACTCGATAGAGTGGAGTTAATTTCATAGCTCTGTCTAACCGATCCTCTCGATGGAGATGATTTTATCGCAGAACTTGATGCTTTCAAAAGAGTTGAATCTGTTTCATAACCTTGTGCAATCGATACAGTTGAATGTTTCTCATTACTTAGAGTCTTCAATAGACTTGAATCAACTTCAAAGCCCTGGACTATCGATGCAGTTGATGTTCTTTCGGAGTTTGATGCTCGTGATGGAGCTGATGTAGTCGAAAAATTCGATGCAATCGATAGATTTAAATCTTTTTCATAATCCTGTGCACTCGATACTGTGGAGTCAATTTCATAGCTCTGTCTTGTTAATCCTCTCGATGAAGCTGATTTTATCGGAGAACTCGAAACTATCGATAGAGTTGAATCTGTTTCATAACCTTGCGCACTCGATATAGTCGAATCTTTTTCATTACTCTGAGCATTCGACAGAGTTGAATCAACTTCATAGCCCTGGGCTATCGATGCAGTAGATTTCCTTCTAGAAGTAGTTGATTTTCTTGATGGAGTTGATTTTCTTGCAGAATTCGATGCTGTCAATACAGTTGAATCTTTTTCATAACCTTGTGCCTTCGCTAGAGTAGCATCAATTTCATAGCTCTGTGGAATTGATTCTCTCGATGGAGTTGATGCTATCGCTGAACCGGATGCTATCGTTAGAGTTAACTCTCTTTCATTACCTTGTGCATTTGATAGAGTTAAATCTTGTTCATAATTCTGTGCAGTAGATATAGTTGAATCGATTTCATAACCCTGGGCTGTCGACGTAATGGATTTTCTTCTTGAGGTAGACGCTCTTGATGGAGCAGATTTTCTGGCAGAATTCGATGCTTTTGATAGAGTTAAATCTGTTTCATAACCCTGCGTAACAGATAGAGTGGAATCAATATCAAAGTCCTGTGCAATCGATGCACTCGATGGAGCAAACTTTATCGCAGATTTTGAGTCTATTAAGAAAGTTGATTTTTTTTCAAAACCTTGCTCACTCGATAGAGATAATTCTTTTTCATAATTTTGAGCATTTGTTAGAGTTGAATCGATTTCATAGTCCTGTGATATCGATCCTGTTGATAGAGATGAATCTCTTCCAAAGCTTAATGATGTTAATAGACTTGAGTTTATTTTATCCTCTTGTGCCATCGGTGAAGTAGATTTACTTTCATGGATTCCTATTGATGGATCTAATTTTCTCACATAACTGGATGCTATCGATAAAGTCGAGTCACTTTCGTAACTTGGTGCTAACGTTGCAGTCGATTCGAGACTTCTATAGTTTGATTCTGTCGATGGTGTGGATTTTCTCGCAAAAATTTGTGAAATCATTGGAGCCAACTCTTTTTCATAGTTTTGTGTTAACGTTACCGAATCTCTATCATAGGTCGACGTTGTCGGTGAAATTGTTTTTCTTGCATTTATCGTTCCTACTGATACTTTTTCATCGGTTGATTCTATCGACCCAGTTGAATCTTTTTCATAATTCTGTGCTGTCGATAGATTGAATTCACTTTCATAGCTCTGTGGTGTTGATGAAGTCGACACATAAGATGGTGCTATCAGAAGTGTTGCTGCCCCTATAGAGGCTGGCGTTGACGTAGAAGTTAATTTGGTAAAGGTTGGTGCTGTTGATGGATATCCTAGTCTCGTAGTACGACGTCTATAATTATTTGTCAATGTAGAAGCATCTTTTTGGAAGTTATATCTAGCCGTTGATTCACCAGATACACCTGAACCTATGCTTAACGTAACTCCTGAAACGATTGGGTGCAGTGGAGTTAATGTGTTAGTTTTAGGGTAAGTATTAGTTGCGGATCGTGTTGGTGCTCTTGTATTAGTTACATCTGCTGTGTTATATGTTATAGGGTCCGTTGTAGTATACGAACCAGTTGTGAATCTTGTTGGCGTTCTTCCAGTATTAGTTATATCGAATGTGGCATACGTAGCGGGATCAGTATGGAAGGTACCATAGTTTACAGTTGTAGTGTCAACAAAAACTTGTCTCGGAGTATTATAAGCCAACCGCGAATATTCTTCAGGATATGTTTGTGTTTTTAGGAAATCCTCTGTATAATCTGTTTGTTTGGGGGTGCTGTACAATGGTCGAGTATATTCTTCAGAATAGGTTTGAGTTTTGAATTCTTGCGTACTGGTATATTTATATGGATCTGCGGTGGTTTGTGTGTTGACTGTTTTCCTTGTCGTCTTTGCTTCTTCATCATAATCTTGAATAATTGGTACAGGAGCAGCTAACAGTTGGTGCGCTGCTATTGCTACTGCAGTTTCAGCACTGTAATCTGTAACAATATGGACCGTTTAATAAATATTCCAATGTAAAACTTGTTTTGTCTACCTTTGATCTTCACGTGTTTGATACTGATAAGTGTAGTACAAAAATTTATTGGTAAATATAATAAACTAGCTGCACCGTGCAGCCCGCTGCATTATAATAGTTTTCGGTGAATCCCGCTGGAATAACTCATTTTTCCGGGATCAATAATATTAAGTGAAATATTTTTCATTTTCATTACTATTAGGATAACATTGACGGGATCTCATTATCTCAGTCAAACTTATCTCTGGACCAACGAGAAAGAAGGGATAAAAAAATTTGGCAAGATTTACATAGTGTTATCAGTGTTGTTTATCAACTACTTACTTAATATCTAATAAGAAAACTTACCTTCAGTGACTTTAGCTTCTGTCGTAGATTCAATAACTTCTACACTGGTTCTCTGTCTTATTATCTCTTCCAATTGATTTTGCTTGAAGCTAGAGCTGTATTTCTTGCTTTGTCTCTTCTTCTCCTCTTCATTAGTTGCTGATGGGTTCTGATCATCCTTTAATTGGACCAAAGGTCTGCGCCGCTGACCTTTCACCTTGCTCCCTGAAGAGCTTCCTTGGACCCCTTCAAAGTAATCTGAAATAAACGTAAATACAATATTATTAAGATATAGATACATGTCCATGTGCTTAAACCTCCCTTGTCAGATTAGTTGCGTGCAATAGCTACAGATTTTTACTTAAATTACACTATGTATATCGGGAGACATTATATGTATATGTGCATACTTTTAAGCATTCTTACCTGTGTTTATAAACACTAGAGTCACAGACACACAGAGAGAGTGCCAGACAGAGAGAGAGAGAAAGACATACTGATGCCATCGTAAAATAATCAGAAAAGCTTTCTAGGACCACAAAATGAGGTCTGAGGATAACTTCATTTTCGAAAATCGGAGTGAAATCTTATTATTCTCTTATTTCTTCTTTCTTCCGCAAGAAATTAAAAAGTGCCTACGTGATATTCTACCATAGTATGTGCACTGTGCAATAACAGGTAATTTTAAGGTTTAAATATACTCACGGATACAATTTCACCGTAAATTGGTTCTTGTCGCCGTAGAATCAGTGCTTATCACTGTCGTGTTCCGACTTGAAAGGTAGGATAGTAAATAACCCAATGCCTACCTTACATACCTGGCATGCGCCAAAACCTTAGTGCTTGTATATTGTAACTATCATATTTTTTATATCATAGGATAACAAGGAAGCTGAGGGTTCTTTTGGTGTAAAAAGAAACCATCGCATATAGACACAAAATATGTTGTTATTTTATATCATTAGATAGCAAACAAGCAAATCTCTCCTGACGGAAAGAGAATCCATCGCCCATAGACACCAAAGATGGTAATGGTGTATTGCTACCCTTGTAGCTAGATGGCAGGGCCACATGTATAATTCCGGCTACCTTACCGTAGCGATACGTATAGGCAATCGGTCGCCTTTTACGATCTGTCTGGCAGGACGGTAGATAATTAATTAGTAGTTAGTTAATTTATTTAATACACTCCACCCTGCCCCCTGTCACATAATGTCACATTTCCGCCCCCCCCCCCTAACGTGTGAAGTAATTTATGTATGGCCCCAATTTAATGTGAAACAGTACAGTACACTTTTAGATTAATTTTCCATTGATTCCACTTCTTATACTTACTACTTTTCTCTGTTCGGAAGCATTTCATAGATTAAATATAGGGTTGCCATATGCCACTTTTTGATTTAAGGGTTACCAGCATCAAAAATACGGGTTTTAGACTGGTTTAAAGGAGTAACTTAAAGCGGCATTATTTTATAACAAAATTTTAAATTTTTAAATCTATATTTTAAGTTACAGGAAACTAGATTCAAAATAATTTGTGAAGCAAATGTATAAAAATCTATAATAACACGCACGGCTCGTCCATCTCCGCCTGGCATACGAACATACTAACTACTGAATTCAAAATCAAATAGCCAAAAGCTCATGTTTAGCCGTGCTTGCCAGTCAAGACGGAATTTGTAAAAATACGGGAGCTTAATATACCCTGTATTCAATTTTACTTATTACGGATTCCTAAATTTTTTTAATGCGAAAAAGGGAGAAACCCGTAAAATACGGAATATTTGGTCACCCTAGTGACTAGTCGCATACGAGTTACGGAAAGTTAGAAATGAAATTAATTTTTTCTTTGACTTCTGGATTTTCGCAAAACAATGTCTGCCACTATAAATTAATATCGAATAAAATATTGGCTGATTATATAATTTCTTGGATAACATACCCGTATCTCCAATATCTTGCAAGGACTCCTCGCTTTCTACAAATGAAGTGGTAGGTTGAGAGAGAATGGAGGCTTCTGTTGGAGGCGATAGGGAGCTCGAAGATAGACGACGGCGGCTGGCGATTTTGAAGGCTCTTCGAGCTGGTAGAGTTGATATCGGTTTGGCGGTTGTTGCTTTAACAAAATACACACAGATAAGCATATTGCAAAAATAATATACTATCTGCCATTCTGCCAGGCAGTTGGTAAATGGCGAACGATTGGCTATACGTGTATCTACCATCGTGACTACTAAGTGGTAGAGTTCCGCAACGTCTTATCCAGGTATGGTAAAGGTAATGGTATCATTGCCTTACCTATTTCTGCTTCAATAGCGTCAATGCTTGCCATTGTCGTGTTCTTGTTTGGAGGATAAGGTAGCCGGTAAACTTATGCAAATAGCGTTAACACCTCGCCACACGGAAAGCAAAGCACTATTAACATTTTTGGTATCTAGAGGCGATGTTTGTGTCTTTCCATCAGGAGAGCCATCTACCTATTTCCTACATTTATATATTAAAAAAACTTATAATTTATTTTGCACACGATATAAATTGGGTGTTCCCAACGGTGGTGTAAAGAGTCTTCGTAACGTGCGAGTTTAGATGAAGAGAGTCATTAATAAGGCAGTGCAGGAAGCAAGACAAACCTTCAAGGATTATTTTATTCGTATATGATGTATACTGGGTGAATATAAAAGGCTTTGAGAAAAAATATGAGGATAATCAGTTTAGTGAAACAGAAGCCTTCTCAATGATTATTTGTGTTTTTATAGTGCACCAAAATCCCCACTAAAATAATGTTGTTACTACTTCACATAATAATATTATGGAAAACTATTTTAGAAGGGGTTTTGTTTAATAGCTATAAAAATTTAAAATAATCATAGAAAATTAAGAGTTTCTATTTACTCAATACAAAATCTATTTACTACACTCAACACTTCTTTGGGTAAGCTGGAAGAAATCTCTTGTATTGGAGATAAGCTCGCCTATTGTACTGTTTTGTTTAAATATGTTTTTATCTATTTCTTTTTTAAGTGTGTACAATAAAGTATTAAATAAATAAATAAATTACTCAATTTACTATTTACTCTCAATTTTTTTCCCACAGCTATTTTAAATCACCCAGTATAATATGTTCTTTTACGGGCGATGTAAAATGATTATTAGATCGTTTCGGAGTTTGTAAACACCATGAATATGAAGGTTATGCAATTTACATTCTATTTATCTGTAAATAGAATCAGACAGCAATACGTCAGTATTGTTCACGACCATTAGACCGGCAAATAGGACCAACAAAACGGATACTCAGCATCCAATTAGTATCTGTGTAAATAAAACATAAAGGTGTCAGCTGACCGATCTAAATTACTGCTGAATGGATTAGTGACTGACTGATCGATTTAAAAAGCATGGGCGAAATTACTGTGAGATCGATCAAAGTGTCTGACTAATTTATTTTATTTTATTATTTATTTTGTCAAATAACATGTACAGAAATAAAATATGAATGTGCCTAAATAAAATATTTGTCAAGTATAATATATATAAAAAAACTGATTTAAAAAATTATTTGTGGAAGAGTAGATGTCTGTATGTAGGTATGGATGTGCCACAATTGCGCTCAAAATACTTAACGTATCGGTTTAATCTTTAACAGCTTCAGTATGCCACGATTTCCCATTGAAAATAACTGTTTAATTCAGGGTTGTTTAATAATTTTTTTAATGAAACGAGCGTCCACTTTTGGATTTTCTTTATAGTTACAAACGAAGAAATCAACGCAATGCAGGTTCATTTAACTTGTGTGTATCTACATTCATACAATAAAAACTAGTACAGTCTCAATGGTGCAATAAAATCGTTCAACAAACGGCAAAGATTAATTCGCTCCAATTTCTTTCATCAATACATTTCACAATCATGTATGTGTGGTGCGTAAAATGCTGCAATGTTGTAAATTTTAACTGACTTAAAAAAGAAGGTTCTATGTTCGTCTGTATGATAGTAAAAGTGTCGACTGCCGGTTTTGGCCATCTTAATACCCTTTTTGGCCACTTGAAATTTGAATCAACGTACTTACAAAAAATTACAACGTTAAACAATATTTTTATAACAGTTTTAAACTTTTGAATTCAAATGAACCAAATTTAAGATGATACATATATACATATCTTATCACGCCAGATCCCTTACGGGGTAGGCAGAGAGAACCGAGTGCCATATGTCACGGTCCTTGCAGATTTGTCTTGCTTCTTCCACATTTATTACTCACTTCATACAGACATTTATGATTATATTGTATACATATAGAATTTTTTCTACTGTCAACAAAAGGCACAGTGGCGACAACCACAACTTGTGATTGTGATACTACTAATGATTTTTCTTTTATGGCATGTAAATTATGCAGACAAGTAGAATTTATGCATATTAAACAATTAACTCCTGGCAAGATATAAAGTGATATATTGAAAACCACTCCTTTTAGCGATCTGCCTGAAATGACCGTCATAGAATAGATTTTATCAAAGCGTTTCCCATACAACTTTATATAGTTACTTATGTTGTAGCCTACTTTTTATTAATACCAATACTTATTATTACCAATTTATTTGTACAAAATTAGCAATCTTATTACAGCGAGCTACGATTTAGCGCTCACAATTACACAACAGAAAATTGGTGGAGAAAATGCGTGTGTCACAAGATCGTGGGAGCACGCAATAACAGGGCCAACTTGCAAAATGGGTCAAATTCCCACGACACCGCATTAGCCGTGGGCTCTGCCTTACAATATAAATTATCCTAAAAACGCACTTGGCTGGTTTTTGTATCACAGGATAGCTAACAAACAGATGGTTCTCCTAAACTGGATGCAGATAAAGAACCTAATCTATGCTATTAAGCATTAAGTTACGCTTTTGTACTTATTTGAGAGAAAATCTTACTGACGGATCTCTAGTTTAAAAAAAAATTATATTTCATTAGACAGCAAACACGCAGATAGCTCTCCTGATGGACAGAGAAACCGTCGCCTATACACACCAAAGATGTTATAAGTACGTCGCCATCCATGTATTACAGATGTTATGGCTCATGCATAAGTTTGTCGGATACCTTATCATTTTAACTAAAATACCTCCGACACTTTATTTCTGCTCCCATTAATTCAAAGGGTGTATCTAACATTTTTCCTAAAATTGAGTTACATAATATTGCCAGATGTATTAAAACACAAATATGTAAAAAATTATAATAAAATTTCAGATTACTTGGAGGACAAAAAAGCTTGGGAATGATTGCTCCTCATACTAATCTCTGATTATTATTGTAATTGATTAAGAATTGTAATTAAAAAAAGTAAAAAAGACAAGCCGGCTGAGTTTCTTCCGCCGGATCTTCTCAGTGTGAGGCCGCGTTCCGATCCGGTAGTAGCTATTTAATTGTCGACCCGTCAAAAGTGCCTGTAAAGGTTAATTTAAATTAAAAAAAAATAACTTTCACTTTGACAGAATTAGGAAAAAAAGGCGCGTCTGCCTATATTTATTTTATTTTAATACGAGTACCTATCTAGTTCCATTGCGATTATACCACGCATCTGGCGATAAGCGTCTATTCAAGTTATTTGTCCATTATATTTTTGTTATATTTTATACTTCATTATCTCAAATCATAGGAAATTTTTGCGGCTGCTAGTTTCAGTTTTAAGTGTGTAATTATTTTCCGTAACTAAGAACAGCACACGATTTCTCGTTTCATTCGCTTGGGATTTATTTCTCCATTTTAATTTCTTGTTATATGAGTCTTTACAATTAATGGGGGCAGAATTATATCTTACGATAGCAAATAAGTCGATGGTTCTGAAAGATTGATAACCATCGCCTTTAGACGTAGCTGGGCACCGTTAACCAATAACTTAGATAACCATCTTCTACAATGAACAAATATGTTAATGACGCATTGCTATTCGTGTGACCAGGATTAGTTAATTAAAGGATTAGTATTGTATATTGTGACAGAGATGTAAATACATTTTAGGTTTTAAGTTTAGAGTTATTGACCATAAAATATTCTACGTGCTTTACATAATTCAATAACTTTTTTTAAATTTGTTTTATATTTTTAACTAATTGGCACACGGCATGTTGGTTTTTTATATAATTAGATAGCAAACAAGCAGATGCTCTTGATAGAAAGAGAAACTATCGGCTATAGACACCAAAGATGTTAATGGTGCGTTGCTATCCGTGTGGCGGGATGGCAATGCCACGCACATTAATCTACCGGCTAACTTATCCTCCAGACCGGAACACGACAATGACAAGCATTGACGCTATTCTGGTAGGAATAGGAAAGGCGGCGCGGGCGGTTTGTAGGCGATGGTTGTCTCTTTCCACCAGGAGAGCCATCTCCTTGTTTGCTATCCTATAATATATATATTTAGACAATCGCCTTTTACGATCTGACCGGAAGCGGATGGTCTATTCATCAAAACAGATTCAAATAAACACGGGAGAAAATTATATAATAACCAAACTTTCACGTTTATTTGGCGACATCCACAATCGATAATTATCTAAAATGACTTAATAGGTGTAATATTACGTGGTATCGAAAGCGGTACTGTCGCGGCTGACCGGCTGCTTTCACCACATCTCGCGTCGGAAAGTATGACGAGTGGACTAGCGCGACACGCGGTTTCACTCGCTTTATGGCGACCGCTTTTTAAACAAGTTTCTTGTCAATTGAATCAGTTAATTGACAAGAAACTTGTTTGAAAATCTATTTATTAATTATTTTTATATTTTAGGATAGGAAATAAATGGCACTCTATCAATAAAACTATGGCGCGTTGCCATCCGTATAGTGAGAATGTAATAACTGATTTTTTACCCCGTGTTAGTTCGGGCTTCTTTAAAGAATTAACCAACTGCCTTTCTGCCAGGTATGTCGTAAAAGGCGATGGGCTATGTGAGTCACTACCATCGTGGCTACTAGGTGGTAGGGTTCAGCGTTGTCTCGGCCGGGTCTGGTGCCACCGCTTTACCTATTCCAGCCGCAATAGCCTCAGTGCTTGTCACTGTTGTGTTCCGTTTTGGAGGGCGAGGTAGCCGGTAAACTTATGCATGTGGCATTAAGACCTCGCCACAAGATAGCAACGCAC
>DWBA01000100.1:0-17312 GCA_018236825.1 Apodemia zela | reverse complement strand
GCACGCAGCAGCTAGTATTATAAATGCGAAAGTTTGGATGTTTGGATGTATGGATGGATGGATGGATGTTTGTTACTAAATCACGCCGAAACCACAGAACGGTTTCGAATGAAATTTAGCACACAGGTAGATGATGACTGGGAATAGCACATAGGCTACTTTTTATCCCGAAAAATCGATCAGTTCCCGCGGGATTCACTAAAAACTTTTATAATGCAGCGGGCTGCACGCAGCACCTATTGATAATATAAACACAAGTTTGGATGTTTGGATGTATGGATGGATGGATGGATGGACGTTTGTTACTCAATCACGCCAAAACCAATGAACGGATTTGCATGAAATTTGGCACACAGAAAGATGATAACCTGGAATAGCACATAGGCTACTTTTTATCCCGAAAAACACTCCACTCCACTCCACCTACAGATCTTATTAAAAACATTAAAAATATGTGTGTGACATATCTTCGCATCGAACCGAATATTTTACACAGAGACTAATTTTTATACAAAATCTTAATTTGTTAATATTTAATTTAAAAAGCGTTTATGATTTTGAAATACGTTTAAAAGTTTATTTAAAATTGCTAAAATAGAAATGATCAGCTTTTAAAGTGATACGACCTCTTGAGCCTACGAGCAAATTCACTTAATTTACCGTTCACTCAAGGGTCTTTGAAACTTTACGCACTTAATAAACTCGTAGATGAATTAAAATTCCGCCGGTTTAGCAACAATCGTGTCGGAACGCTGTGAACTCTTTGAAAACCTTGAGTTATTAATAAAGGAAACAGGTCGTAGTCACGGTAAATTATTTGAAAAATTACATTATGTTTAGTCAACTCCGTAGCGGAATTAAGCATTAATCATTGTAAAAATTGTTTAAAAACTGGGCAGTCCAAAACTTTCACTCTGACTCTCAGTTGTCACTTCTAAGTCCCTACACATTTTTGAATAAAGGTTATAGCTACATTTAAAGAGAAGTCAAAAAAGGCCACGCTAGTCATGATCAGAAGACTTCCGAGATCCGAAGTGTCGTCTTACCCTGTTACGCAGTATTTTTCCGTCACACAAGACTATGTGAAAATTACATAGTAGGTATATATATTCTCTTGGTGGATTTTACAATTCAATATTGGTAAGTTTTCGGACGTGTACCGTTATATCACGTCCCTGTATTTAAATATGCTAATCATTTTTGAGAATGCGGCGTCGGAGTTCGGTTGCAGGTTGTTTAGCATAAACAAATCGGCGGCGCGGTGCTGCGTTGTTTGTGAGCTTTGGCTGAGTGTTAGACAGGCGGTGCGAATAAATAATCTCACAGTTAGACACTCCTTTCAGGAGACCCGATCGTAAATCAGGACGGAACTAAATTTCCGTCTAATGTGAATGTAAAATTAAGACAACAATGCCGCTACATAGTTTCACAACGATCTCTTTAACAAAGTTGTGCGTATTGTTGTTTAAATGAGCGTTATCTCTGGCTTAGAGTGTCTAACAAGTCGCGGTTATATTGAAGCTACTACATTTACCGCATTGCTCTCGTGGTAACGATATCTACAATAATAACACAACTTCGCCTGAACTACCTGGTTACAATGCAAAACTTTAGACCAATAGATTTTTATTGCTAGTTCAAATTTAATTTTAAAAGAAAAATATCTGTTTTATTTTTATAGCATGAACAATAGTATATCAAATTGATTTGCTTTGAATAATCAGACATATGGTCTGTGGCCCCTTTAGTCAAGTGGTTAGCGAACGTGACTACACATCAATGGGTTTTGGTTTCGATTCCCGACAGGGACAAACATTCGTGTGATGAGTATAATAGATGTCTGTTTTTCTGGGTTTGGGTATTTATCAAATATATTTGAGTATTTATGTAGTATGTTATTTTCGTTGACTCCGTCACTCACTCACGCCCATATCCTCGAATAGGTAGGCAGAGGTACAACCAGTGCACCCACGATTAGCTGAAAATACTCGGTCCCACAATGTGATAGATGGCAAGCCTATCGCCAAATGGGCAGTTATCTAATCCTAGGCAACGTTGTTTTTATCAGAAAACTAAAAAAACTAATTTTTTGAATTATGTGCCTCACGTCATGTGCCGAAACTTCAGCCTCGGATCACTAGATCACACAGGTGAAGTGCTTCAGGTATTATTCAGTTAATTGGTAGCCATATAAATATTAAACTTGAATATTCGCGATACACGCGAAAGAAACAAGACTAGAGAAAAACAAGTTACCAAGATTGATATTAATAATTTTACAAAGACCCTTATATAATTTTATAATGCTTTTCCATAAAGCTTATTTATTATTTAAATGAAAATTAAATAACACCCAACTGTTTACTGTCATCTAAGGACTCATTAACTGCCTGTGACATTTAAAGATGTTTCTGACAGTAACATAGAGTCCATTAAAGTTGAAGGAAGCCTCGCTGCAGAGGAGTGTAAATAATAACTAAGTGGTTTTCAAGATCTAGCTATCACATTATTATGGTCGTATTTTCAACTACTAAGTAAATAATAAATTAAATTAAAAACTAAATTATTTGCGTTTACTTTACAAATTAATTCTTTATTGGTTATTAAATCATCTTAATTAAATATTATACATCAAAATCATAACTATACTGTAATATAGCGTTGATGTCATTATATCACAAAAGACTTTAGAGATGTTTTTTTTGTTTTAAACGTTAATAAAGTTATCTTTTATTGTTTATTAAAGGCATAGGACATTAAAAAAAGGAACTTTTTAGATAAATCCTCAAAACTGTCATTTAAAAGCTAAAATTACATTTGAAAACGTATAATACTTGTACTTAATTAAATGATCTTAGATGTGGCGAGTGTTTAATTCTTTTTTTGCACATAGTTTTATATTGTTTTAATAGTGTATTTATAAATAAGTGTATGTTTGTATGTATATGTGTGTGTATATATGTATGTTTAATATTTGTATGTATTTACATTATATTTATCGTACGATGTATATGTTTGTATGTATACTGTATTAAATTTATACTTTAGTAATCTTATAATATGTTTAAATTTATTTCTTTTGTTATAAGTTAAGATGCATCACCTCCTTTAATTATTTTACTTCTGGGTTACATGACGTTGGCTAGTATAGAATGCCTTTAGGCGTTAAGTTAAACCTATGTACATATTTGTTGTGCATAAAAATGAATGCTTTTTGAAGAATATATCAGCTTCTTTGCCAGGCAGTTCGTAATAGGCGAAGATTGGTCAAACCTGTCACCATCATCGTGTTGGTAGTTGAAATATTATGAACACTTCAGATCTCCCGTGATCATGTTGCTTGTAACAGCGCCGAAATGTCAAGAAAACAATTCTTTGACTAATCGCGGTAAGATCCCGTTAATCTTTAGTAATTCTTGTAAAAAAGCCGCGAAAGATTAAAAGGTATACTTTTAATCTTTCGAAAAAAAAATTTTCCTAGTAATAAATTAAAGTTGATACACACGCAAGTCAACATGTTAACTAAACTAAAATGAGGATAAATACTTATGATGTATGTGTAATACATCATAAGTAAGAGCATTTTAGTTTTAGTTCGTGTGCGTTTAATGAAATGGTTGTAGTAAGTCGCATTCACGTAGGTAACTGAATGTGGTTAGAGCTACAGTGCTACGCTTCGTAGCATGAAGTTTTGTCCGAATAATACATTTCTGAGTGAACGTTGCAGAAGTCTGAGATAGGGACGATTCACACCGACCGAGTCGCATGGGGCCAGGCCGCACGGCATTTTACATTGCGGTAAAGGAGTCTGCCTCGTGGTCTAGGGGTTATCCATTCGACTCAGATCATGAGGTCTCGGGTTCGATCCACTGGTCGGGGGCAAAAGTATTATTGAAGTTTTTTCGAGGTTTTTCTCGAACTGGTAAATCGTGGCGATTGACGATCCGGAAATTCTATAGACTTTCGGTTTACTCTGCCTACCCCACAAGGGAACCAGGTGTGATGATACTTTTTTTAATATATTTTAATTATTTCTTCTGTTTTTTCATAACAAGAAACCCCAGTCACTTGACAAATTACACGAATAATAAATTAAAAAAAACTTGTGACAAGTTAATCAACGACTTTAAAAACACAAGAATACATAAAATATCAACTACTGAAATGTATGTGATAAACACTCAGGCCTCAGAAACCCGGAAATACTCGTACAAACATCCTTGCTCATCAGACAAATGCCTGTCTCTGTTGGGGATCGAGCTTCGTCTCAATTAGCGTCGTTAGGCTTATGCGCTAATCATTTGACTAGACCATTACGTCGCATTCGCATATGTTGTTAATAAATAATCAAAGTATTTGTGTATTTTTCAAAATTTATACGTTAATAAAAATCAGTAAATTGCGTTTATAATCATAATCATTGATTGCAACAAATGTGGTACATTGAGTTTACATTTTTATATTCAAGATTTTAGTTAAAGAAGTTATTGTTGCAAAGTAAAGAAATCTTGATGCTAGTCTTATTATTTTAATGAAATGGACAATTATATTCCTTAATTTTTAAATAGACTTTTAGAGACTATAGTAATTTAATTAATATAAAATTAATATAGTAAGTTCATTGTTATAGAAACTATTACATACTTCAACGAAAATTATTTTCTATTGAGATTTAGAATGTGTGCTATAATATAATAGCAGTTTCTTAATACTTTAGTAGCTAAATCAAGAATAAGATTTGCTAAGAAAATCAGTTCACTCGTTTTTACATAGAATTCTGAAGATTTCGAATCTTTTATCCAATCCCAAGAAGATAGAAATAAGTAGATGGTACTCAAATGCTAAATAGGCATATAAAACTACTGGAAATACCTATTAAGTGGAATAGATATATGTAGGAAATAACTTAAGCGTCGTTTGTAAATGGAAAATTCCACCATTAGGTAAAATATTTTTATTTACGACATAAATATTACAAAAGACATTATTTGAACAAGTTGTAATGTTCTTAAATTTATCGTTAACACGCGATATTTAGAAAAACAAAGATACAACAACAATAAACATGCTTAATACTACGCGATATATGGATAAAATAAGGGCTTATTTAACATAAACGGTTTACACGGTACATTTCATCGCGTATGAGGATTGTTGTGTCTTAGGAGGAGTGAGCAAATAAAGTAATACGAAAAGCATATCACCTGACGCTCAGTTCTGTCTTCCCACGTATTTTAGCGTTTCTATTCGTTACATAATGTCTTTACCTTAATTCGCGTTGTTTTTCGAGTGTGCAGCCTTGTTATCATGTCTGAGTAAATTAAACTGTAATGCTATTTTGATGAAATAAATTTTGATTTATTTTAGTTTTAAATTGTTTATTTATATATTTTTTCACTGGTTAATTTCAGTTCTCAAAACTTCAACGCCAGTCATTTCATTTAACTCCCAAATCCATCTATTTAATTAAAAAAAAGTATCTTCAAGTTGCTCGTATTCTCGAAGAGGTAGGCAGAGGTAAAACCAATGCAACCACGATTAGCCGAAGATACTCGGTCCCACAATGTGATAGATGGCAAGCCAGTCACCGACCGGTCACTTTTCCGATCCCGGGCAACGTTGTTTTTATCAGAAAACTGAAAAAACTCATTTTTTTCCACTCCGACACCGTATAGATGTTTGTAATTCTGGGTTTGTGTGTTTATTGAATGTCTTGCAGTAGTTATATAACATGTATTTCTATACATCAATATCGTTGACTAACACCCATAACACAAGCAAATAATTTGTTTAATTTGAGGTTAAATCAGTGCGTGTAATTTGTCCAGCTTTATTTATTTATTATGAGTTATTTATTTTTTAAATCGAAAATACTTTTAAATAATATTCAAAGCCATGTGTGTTTTACGAAAAGAGTTTTCAAAGTCTTTATCTTGTATGAAATATTAGGTTTTAGTTGTTGTAACTCAATTAATATTATTATATATATGTAATTGAATTATAAAACGAAATTATAAATAAAATACTTGTAACTCTTCTAAACGTTCTCAAAATATTTATTATTTACGTCGCAACGGCACAGTGGTAGGCATCAGTTTAATTAAATATAAGCCACACAGCGTGTAATCAAAGTTAAACTAATTTTCAAAGATCTGATGGCATCGATTAAATACATAACACCCGAAGGAAACTTCTACTCGAGTAATCAACAAGCGCAAAAGATAAAACCGAAACTTTAATCGTAATTCACGATATGACTACACGAACCCCTCCCCTTCCATCAAACTTGCAGAAATGAACGAGGTTGAAAGCAGGCGGGAAATCATTAGGCATGAGATAATATGGTTTAGCTAATGAACCGTCGAATCCTTGTCACTATTGAGACGTCTTAATCTACAACCTTAAAGAGAGGTTATCTCTGCAATGTTTCTGAGAACTATATTAAGTCTTACTTAAATAATACCAAAATTATGCAAATTTCAGACATTTCGTTTCATAAAATTAGCTCAATAATACTAAATCAACGTAATTCCATGCCTGGGATAAAATCAACTTAATTAAGAGAATAGAAGAAGTATCTATTGAAGTTGTTACCGCTATTTATTTCAAACAGAAGAACAGAAGAGTAAAGATACGACCATAATAACCGTCCCGTTAGTCGAATAGTTAGCTAACGTAACAAAGAATCAAGGGGGCTCGGATTCAATTTCCGACGGGGACAAATATTTGTGTGATGAGCATGGATGTTTGTATTTCTGGGTTTGGGTGGTTGTTATGTATGTTACAGTATTTATGTATGTATTTCTATGTGTTCAGCTACTATGTGTTCTATTCATTTAACTAGCACCCATAACACGAGCAAATAATTTGCTTACTTTGGGGTGAGATTAGTTCGTGTAGTTTGTCCAGAAATATTTATTTATTTCTTTTTAATAAGTCGTTTAAATGCGTGACTCTTGAAAATAAAGTTCTTGATTAGATTATATTTGTATTACATTATATGACTTGTACTTCAAATAGATGAGGAACGCAGATACATAATTTAGGAATAAGTTCCTTATAGTTGTTAAGATTTCCTTTTTCATGTAAGGAAAATAAATATTTTAAAGAAAAATTCAAATAAAAGACTATGAACAAATCTTTTGTAAATACTTAAGACATTTATTGCATCGTAAACTTTAATGACCTTGTAAATGAATATTTAACTTTCAATCTAGTTTTTGAAATTAACTCATGCTTGCGTGCAATATAGAGCGTTTCAATCAAAAGGATAGTTTGTAGAATATGTGATTGTAGACGAGGGCGACGAAGCCTTTCGCCTTTCCGTTATTATAGGTGGATTATATTTACGTTACGCACGAGTAAAAAATAAATGGAGTCTAATGGAGTTCCGGAATTCTTTTTATTTATATACCGGTACCGGGTATATTTATTTAATTAAAAGTATCTTCACACCCGTATCCTCGAAGAGGTAAGCAGAGATATAACCAGTGTATCTACGATTAGCTGAAGATACTCGGTTCCACATTGTGATAGGTGGCAAGCCTATCGCCAACCAGGGACTTATCCAATCCCGGGCAAAGTTGATTTTATCAGAAAACTGAAAAAACACATTTCTTAAAACCTTTTGTTTCTGATTCAAGTAAATCTAAACATTTATATGCATAAAATATTTTATTAGAATCTTTCAATTTTTTTAAAAATTAAAAAAATCTTTCAATTTGTGTCAGTATACTAACACAGCATCATTGTTGACTTAAGTTTATATGGAGAACTGAGATGCGCGATATCTTATTGATTGCTATTTAATACAGTTATGATAATAATTGCGTATCAAGCAGTAAATTTAAATGAAAATTTAGGTAGATTGTAATCAAATTTCTGAAGTGAATTCATGATTGCGTGGGGAATATAGAGAGCTCCAATCAAAAGGATAGTTTGTAGAATGTGTGTTTGCAGGGAGTCCCACGTTGCCTTCGGCCTCTCTGCTAAGGTGGATTATGTTCACGTCATTAATCGCTGAAATTACGTTCCCGTGGTCTGACTAGGATCCGCCTCGGAACTCTTAATTATAAACATCTGCCTAATTTAAATTTTAATGATCGTCTTCTCTGTAATCGAACGAACAAATTTACAAAGATAATTTTACTTGTATAAAATTACACATGAAATATTTTTTGTAGAAGATAATAATTATGATTGTAATAATTGTGTATTATCATGATTTTTTTATAAATCAATTTTATTTTTTAGGATGCTTACCTCTGCATGCAAGCACCTGGACTCATCAAATAAAGTATAAAAAGTATCTTCATGCCCGTATCCCCGAAAAGGTAGACAGAGGTACTACCAGTGCACCCACAATGTGATTGGTGGTATGCCAATCGCCAACCGGGCGCACTTATCCAACCGGGCAAACTTGTTTTTTTATCAGAAAACTGAAAAAATACATATTTTTTTAAATTAGCCGTCCCGGGAATCGAACCCTGGACCTCATGTGTTCAACTCAGACACTGGACAACTAGACCACAGAGGCAATATTGCTGGATACAAAATAGTTCTAGAATAATGTCAGATCCAGACATTATCTAACCAAACTTGTCATTCGCTCCGAACTGTGATTGCATATTCTAACATTATATTTTTAAGCCCCTCTAACAACCCCCATATCTCTGTAACCCTTAACCTACCTGTCTCATGTTTAAACTAAAAAAAATATCTTTATCGTTGAATAAACATTTATATATATATATACAAATGTCAAATCGTTTTAGTAGACTCGGAGTCTTTCAGCCAGTTACCCTCTTTTGAAATCACAAGATAGCTGATAAGCGGATGGTGGCCTTGACAAAAAAATATAACCATTTTCTAAAAATACTACAAATATTAATCATACATTATCATCTATGTGGCAATGATGTAATGCTACATGTAATAGTTTTCTGGTTACCTTACCCTCAAAGCTAGAACACGATTGTGTTGAGCAATGATGTTAGTCATCATTGCGGCACGAAAAGATAAAGCAGTAGTATCAAACCCAGGTTAGACGTTGCGAAACTATATACCATCTAGTAGCTGTAATGACAGATCTAGGTACGTGAGTCTTTTAAGAACTCTCTGGCAGAAAGACAAGTAAAATCTATTTATCGAAATAAATAAGTAACAACACTGGAAAAAAAGACAATTTTGGAACTCATATATTATCTGTTCTATATTTTCAAATAATATTTAAAAACATGTCCTTTTGCCATCTTGTTTCAAAACGATTTCATATAATCGAGAGGAAGTTGCAAAAAAACATATAAAAATAGCTGTTTTGTAAAAAGGAAGTGTAATTTATCAATATTTGGAACAGTTTAAACAAGCTCCAGCCAGAGTTCAATATTGGGACAGTGTGATGAGAGATAAACGGACTTGCGGAGACGTCAACGATCAATCAGGCGTGTGACTAATACCATCTATCAATACGTCACGGATGACGCGCCACACCAGATGGTAGCACTAGCGGCTGATATTAAAAATCAATTTTCCATAAATTTTGTTTGATTATTTTTTAATAACTTCGTTTAAATTTTCTATCTATATTTTTAATATATACATATGGAGCTCATAATTCTAATAATTATACAATTTAGATATATGTATATGATAGTCAATTGTGACGAATAGTAATTTTATTGATATGCAACTGTTAATAACTGCTAAGTATGGTGTATACTAAGCTTGAAACAATAAGGGGTAAATAAATTAATTGCTTATAAACGGCGATGGATTTATTTATCCTTTCACTCCTAAAATGAATTTTGACATAACATCAATCAAATCAATTGTATACTTTTTAATTGATCTAAAAAACTTGGTTATTATTAAAATTGATTTTTCATATTATGTTTACATCGAATTCCTCCACTTTAAGTTTTTTTTATTAGTTTTACTTAGAAAATCCGTATCCCTGAAGCGGCACTAATGTTAATCCTTGGAGAGTAAATAAGTATAAAATGTAACGTATCTTCGTTTTTTATTTACTGGTATCTATTTAATTTTATTAGTAAACAATAAATTTTAGCATGCCGGTTTCCATACGTGGGAGGAAGAAAGAATGAACCGTACACTGAACCGTATCAATAGTCACCTATATTACCCAATTATATTCGCCCAATAGTGGGTGATGATCCCCATCAACGTATTCCCCATAACTACATAATCGTGGCTAATAAAGATGGGTGCTTTTCCGGGCTGTGGACAGGTAATATCGCTATAGACTCCGACCCGGTATTATAATTTTTTAAACAGACATATTATACTAACAACAATTTTCCCGAAACGGAAATCGGAGTCGGGGTCCACATTATTTGAGATGAACACTAACCACTAGATCATCTAGGCAATATGATATTTAATAATAAATACCTACAAACTATGTGGCCAATATTATCTGTAAAAGCACTACATATTCAAGTGTCAAAGGTCAAGGTTCACCGTGAATACAATATCTCAGAATCACAAAGAAGTGTTCTCATAATTACTTGCCTGTGCTACTTTTAGAAATCTCAAGACTACAAATATGTGTGAGAATCTTTAAATAATAATATTTTATATATTTTTTGCAACGTTATTTTTTTTCCTCATTACTGAGTCACGTCAACTTTTTTGCTCCACAGTTTTATTTATTAGTAGGTAAAATAACTCGAGTCACTAGTGGCTACATTTAGTTTTTTAAGAGGGGATAAAAGGGGATAACGTGATGGTAAGTGCCACTACCGCCTTTGCCCACAGACAACTCACTACAAGAGATCTTGCAGTTACATTGCCTTTTAACAACGAGTAAGCTATTTTCTCGATGGTTCAAAAAATCGTATACTTTTTAAATATCCCTTCCGAAAATTTATTCCACAGACAAATAGTCCGGAGTAATAAGTGCCTCGGGGGTGGTAAACAGAAAATATTAAATTTTGACACGATTTCCAGTAACAGAAATTCAGTAACAGAGATTAATATGAACAGTTCTACGAAACGTTTTCCATCATAGATATGATAGGAAATGCAGACCTTACACATGTATCTACAATGGAACCTGTACATTGATACGATCAAAAGGACGGATCTGATATTGGGACATACAAATTTTTAATTGATGTTCCTTTGTTTTTAATAACATACCTATATTAAAAACAAAAGCACACAAATTAAATTTTGAATGTACTCGTACACCCCAAGTTAAACCTTTTTAAATTGGCATGACTGATGTGGAATTTGCGGCGTTCAAATGTTGTAAAATACAATATGTTTAGCTATTTTAAATATCACCATACCGGTTGCCATACATGGGAGGGAGAGTGAACCTAATATGGAGTAATGCGCATTTGCTACTTTTTACTTTATAGAATGTCGTTACTGTCATACATATAAGTATTGTGACGTTTCCCCGAACCCGAACTCGAAGTGAACCCGAAGTTCACTCCGGGGAAGTATGATTGTGTAATGTCAATCCATAGTTAATGTACTTACGAAAGTCTATCTGTCTTTCTGTCTATTACCTACTCTTTCACAGCTATTGAGTTAAAACCAATTTAAAAAGTCAAAGGATATTTTTTTTTTGAAAATTCAACCCCTGAGTGCTCAAAATGAATGGAAACTTACGTGAAAGATTTAATTGATGACATATATGAGTACTTCACTCGCGGGCGACGCCACACGGGTCAACTAGTTCTAAATAAAATAGGTTGACTTACGTATAATCGATGTTAAACAATATATTAATAAGATAATCGGAGGGCAAAGTGCTTATATTTTGCTTATAAATATATGAAACGACAAATAATGAGACAAACTTAACTCAGAAATGTTAAATTTAATCGTATAAACCATGGAAAAAGGGTAAAAAATAAATCACTCATTTATTTAAAAAACGCCACCAGGAATAAGTTAATCGCTGGCGTTAACGTCCACGCACGTAGGTATACAGATCGGACACTTTTATGACATCGGACACTTCGCGTTAAATGCGGCGGCTTAAAAAGGGTTGATGGCGTATAGCCTTGTCACCTCGAAAGGCTCGGGACATAACACTACCTTCATCATAGCGTGGCCGGACGTTCATTGATAATTAATGGGTGGTGCCACTGTAACGAAAACAAACGACGGGTGGCACGCGCACGATAACGATTAATATCTTCGTAGCAAAAACAAACCTACGTTCGTAGTCTTGGCGTGATAAATCATATCTCCGAGGCGCAAAAATAAATGAAGCTAATGATAAATGGCGACGAATTCGCGGGGCGTCGATTGAGTCTGGTGAGTTTCAAAATTAAACCTTTCTAAACGAAAGTATTGCTGTATGACAACTTCCAGTACTAAGATCATTTTAGACTGTTTTTTTAAACAAGAAATAATTAATGATAAACGGAATGCATTTTTTAATATTTTTTAAACAAATTCAAAAACCTAAATACATATCAATATTACTTGCTTTTGAAATAAAAATATGTATTATTACTGATTTATCCTAATATTATAGACTACGTACATATAGTACTATAATTCCAATTAAATTTTTATACCAATTTATATTAACTAGCGATCGCCTGAGGCTGAAAATCGACTATAGACTAAAAATGTAAATTTTAACTGTGCCAAGTTACATACTCCACCGTCCACGAAAGTTTTTCCTTCACCTAATAATATATAGAGATATTTTTGTCTGAAATTACACTTAGCATGTATTTAGATTACATATGTAACATGACTAGTGTGGCAATATACTTTCAAACATATGCGTTAGAAGTTGAAATTATAACTTTATTTATATATTAAGCTGATAATTCATTTTTGTATTTAATTTTATTTGGAACTAGTTGACCCGACAGACGTTGTCCTGTTTTAATTATGAATATTAAATTCAAATTGCATTAAACTTTATATGGTGGCTAAGCATTCTTAAATTTTCTAATTTTCCGCGCAATTTTCTTAATATTTTCTTTTATAAGAACCTTCTCTTGACAATTACAAACACAACAAAAAAAGAATTAGCGAAATCAGTCCAGCCATTCACGCATGATGTCGTGACCAAGGAAAATAGGGATTGATTTTTATATAGGTATATCGATAATATTAATGATAATAAGCGATAATACTGCCTATTTGTGCGCTTTTTTTAATGGTTTTAAGTAAATTTTACTCATTTATGGTGTACAATAAAGCGTTAAATAAATAATCTATAATCTAATATTATAAAGAGGTAAAGTTGATAGCTTTGTTGTTTGTAAGGGCTAATCTTCGGATATACTGAACCGATCATGAAAATTCTTTCACAATCAGAAAGCTACTTGATTCAGTACTGCTAAAGGCTATATTTAATTATGATTGAACAATGTTCAACGAAGTGGGCACGGGTTGGCTAGTAAATGATAAAAGTAACTGTCAAGATTTATTTATGTTTTCGTATAAATACTAATAGTATATCAAATAAGACAAGCTTTTGTAAAAATGCGATATTTTATATGCAATGGCTAGTGGTAAGTCTTTCGTAAATAGTTTATGAAAAATATTAGAAACTTCCATGGAACACGCAAACGCCTTATACGAATCCCATAATAATGAAGAGTTATATTAACTTACAATTGTTTCATATTTACAGCCTTCATTTATTAGTTATAAAAAATATTTTGGAATATATAAATTTATTTAAAAAAATAGGGTTATGCTATTCATAAAAGCTGGTAGCATATTCTGAGATAAGGTACGACAAATATCAAATATCTACCATATTCTTTGTCTCTCCCCTCTTTTATCCTACCCTTTTGAAGAAAAATATGCCTAAAAATCAGTTAGAGGTAAATTGAGTCAAAAAGTTCGTTTCACAGTAAAGTAATACGAATTATAAAAGCACCTTAAGTGCACTTGTGTGGAGCGCTAAGTATTAAGGTGCTGCTTAATAGAACTTGTGAGTGGTGATATTAAACTCTTATTTTTAAACGACAATACTACTATTAAGTGAACTAGACGCTTGCAGTTATCTCGCATATGCTCGTGCAATACTCGCATATTTGAGAATTTTCAACGTGCCACTGCTATTAAGTCATCCAAAAGGAAACAAACAATAGAAATGGATGGGGAGATAGAAGGAAATAACTCTAGCATGACAACAATGGATTAAATCGCATCTTGCTGTCACTTACAATCGAAATTTTCAGGGCTTACCCTGCACGATGCTTTTGTTATTATTCAGAAATACTAATATTTTATTACTATGTTTGGTAAAAAAGAATAATGTAAGTTTAAAAAAGCTATTGAATTTGAAACCAAATCATACAGAAATTGGATGTGCATAGTTTTAACAATTTAAAGATTTATTCACTAAAATAAGGATTACCGCTCATTTTGTAAAGAATAAACTATTGAATCGCATATCCACATTCATAACTCTCCTTATGCAAACACGCCGGTTACGGAGGCTCTTGACGCTACCTTCGGACAGCACCCGACCAATATAGCACACGGATAGCAAAGCAGCATAATAATCTTTAGTGTCTATAGGTGATAGTTTTCTCTTACAATAAGAAGAGTCATCTGCTTGTTTTTTGTCTTATAATATAAAAAAATAATATAAGGAAATTGTCTTCCTTGGTAGAATTGAATCGTATTTGAATATATTAATTTATCTAAATCTTGCTAAGCGTGAACGAAACTGTAAAGCGTGAGTAACGTTAAGTTATTTATATAAGACAATTTATTCGCAAGAAATATGTACATCATTCGTGAACTGAGATTTTTATATTGTTTCGTCAACGTTTTTGTCGAAGCCGATATTAAATCCATGGAATGTTAGAATGCCAATAATGATACCACTTTCTTGTTATTTTATGACATCTCTTTAAGTAAATAAAAATGTTTTTGCGATTAAGTCTTAAACATTATTGTATTTTTGGATGTTGATGTTTTTAAATATTAAATGTTACTTTACTAGTTGATGTCAATTTATAAATTCTAACGATCGCCGTCTTCTAAGTTTGACAACACACTACCTGTAAAGAAAATAGTTAACTCATGTGTGTATCTTATCATGTATGCCACATGAATGTAGCGTGTGTAATATTAATTTTTATTAATTTAATGTATTTCTGATGCATATTATTTAAAAATATTAAGTTTCTACACTCGTACGAATTATAAAATTTAACTGTGCCAAATGTTATACTTCACCGTACGCGGAATTATCTTAAAAGGGATACAAAGCTTACGGTTCACGTATTAATTTATAAATATATTTGCCACCGTTTATACAACCTGCAGTGCATCAAAATCTATCAAAATTGATTTAAATATTTTGCCCAGTTAACTACAACTGGACAAAATACAAATATAACATATGAATGGTAAGCAAGTGACTGGCTTTCCAAACTGTAAAAGATTACCATCAGTTAACGACAAACCCAAATATTTTTTATTTGTTACGATGACAATCGTGACCGATAGGTTTACGTGTTTTCCGAGGCCCAAGGATATTAACTCAGCAAAACTTCTACTGCATCCGGGCGGTCACTGAGATTTTCTAAATAAAACATCATAATGCCTTTTATGGAGTAAACCTAACTTTAGTTTTATAATTATTATAATTATATTAGATATTTTTATTTTATTATTCGGGCCAATTATGGGTCGGGCAATTAAAAAAAAGTGTTTTTTCAGTTTTCTGATAAAATCACGTTGCCCAGGATTGGAAAAGAGCCCGGTTGGCGATAGGCTTGCCACCTATCACATTGTTGGACCGAGTATCTTCGGCTAATCGTGGGTGCACTAGCTGTACCTCTGCCTATCTCTTCGGGGATATAGGCGTGAATATATATTTTTTTCTTTTTATTACATCATTATAATCTTCTACCTATATAAAAATGAATGTTTGTCTGTATGTCTTTTGTAGAATCGTAAACTTTGCATTTGATTATAATTATCTTTAGCAAAGTTGGTGTGCATGAGCCCACGAAAGTCCACGACAGAAATGGTACAAGCAATCTTCGACAGATGGCGCCACTGTCTTTCCAATAAACTTCATTTATTGCCGTGGCAGTTCATGCTGATTTGAATTGAAATGAATCAAAATTATTTTAGTTATTGGCGTAGCAACGTGCGCAGTGCATTAATATAATTTATATTTGACGCTTATATTTATTTAATCAGTTTCATTGGTTAGCAACCTACCATTAGCGGGAGGGAGACCATTAATATTTTATTATATATATTATGTTACACTCTGGGCTGCTATCGTGTTTTTAAATCAGAAAAAACTAGATAAAAGTTTTTGTTGTACAGAAATAATTTGTAACAGAAAAAAATTTCAAGGGAGATCTACATAAAAAACAATATCATTGAATACGAGAATGCGTGATCTCCTGCCAAGCAGGCCAATGAACAGACCAACAAGACATTTTTATTAAAAACGGGGCAGTCACTTCAATAATAACGTATAATTGTCACACCTAAGTGTCCCCAGGTAGAACCCACATCAAGTTTCGGAAATTGCACTAACCACATTTGAGGACCAGGAAATTAAACCTCGAAGGAAATTATCGAATACTTCACCCGAGCATCGAAATAAACTATTCTCGCCTTATTTTAGTACATATTTTGAAATTGCTATCGATATTATAAATAACTGTGAAAAAACAGTATTACTCTAAAAATTCATAAAATCTTTCATCCTCTTAGGATTTGATAGTTGAAAAAAATAATAATCTATATTTTTCCCTGGCTCTTCAAATATTTTCTTGCCAAATTTCATCAAAACGTGCATAGCCTCTGATCGCGGATTAGGTATATCTCGCAATGTGTACTCGTAAAACGATAACATGTCACTTTGATATCTCAATATACTCGTAGAGCAAACAAGCAGATGACTCTCCTGACGGTATGAGATTATCATTACACAGACAGACAGACAGACTTTTGTATTTTTAAAATTAGTATGGATGACACACACACACTCATACACACGCACGTACTTACACCTAAGAGGTTGTGTTGTATACCTGTTATGTTGTTCCTTTTTCTTCTTTTTTTTTGCAATAATAATAATCATTTGGCTATTTAATTCACCTCATCATTTATTTGTAAATTATGTTTTTATTTTCGTATTGTTTAAATTTTTTCCGTTATTTGTATTTTTTTACGTTGCATTATAAAAGTTTTTGGTATATCCCGCGGGAACGACTCATTTTTCGGGATAAAAAGTAGCCTATTTGCTATTCCAGGTCATCACCTACCTGTGTACCAAATTTAATGCAAATCCGTTCAGTGGTTTTGGCGTGATTGAGTAA
>DWBA01000099.1:0-17330 GCA_018236825.1 Apodemia zela | reverse complement strand
GCTACCTCACCCTCCAAACCGGAACACGACAGTGACAAGCACTGACGCTATTGTGGCAGGAATAGGTAAGGCGGTGGCACTAAATACCCGGGCGAGACAATGCTGAACTCTACCACCTAGTAGCCACGATGGTAGTAACTCGCATAGCCAATTAGTCGTATTTTACGTCATGCCTGGCAGAACGGCAGTTGGCCTATTCTTCAAAGGAGCCTGGACCAACACGGGGTAAAAGTTATTCAATTTGTTTTAAATTTATACAGCTGTCGACATATGCATTTAACTAAAACAATTGTTTAAGTTTCTTTCCAATTTATAATTACTTCCACAATTAAGTTTGATTGCGGCAACGCCCGCTTTAATGAAATTTCACTGAACTCCCAAACCCGTTTCCTTTAACAAAGAAATAGAAGTTTGCCGAAGTTGAACTTCGTACTTATTAATTTGCTGTTCACATAACGCGTTTCTTAAATGTTCCTACCTCATTTTGCCCCTGAAATTTAATAACTTGATATTAAAAAATCTTTCCACTAAACAATTTTTTGCAACGTTCATCTTTTAGTAACAAAAAATTTAATATAATTTATAGTAACATAGCATTTTTTCGAACGTATATTTTTTATTTTAGTTATTTAGTAGATAGAGAAGAGGGTTCCCTTAAGAAAATTAAACATCACTTAGAAGTTTGATACAAGTTCACAAAGGAGGGTTGGTCTCTTTTGACTTTGAACTTTTTTCTTATTGCAACTTTTACCAAAAAGTTAAAATTTATAATAACGTCTACGAAAAGAATAACTTTTTTAATAAATTAAAAATAAATCTTAGCATGCCCCGAATCCTTGGCACAGCACTCTTTTTTTTGTTAAATGATCGATACACACTTGAAACTTCGTAAGTTGCTTCCTTTTGGCGAATGGTTCAAAAGGAAAGCAGCTCACGAAACATTCTCTCTTTGCCTTTTTTGGTAAGTGAAGTCCCTCGGACTAATAGGTTAAATGAACAGAACCTCAATACATACTCAGATTCAAACCGATTCTCTGATTTGTTAGCTATTGAAATGGATTTAGTAATCCAAATCGTCATCGTCGTAATATGACTTGACAAATTGCACGAATTGATCTAACCCCAAAGTAAGCAAATTATTTGCTTGTTATATGGGAGTTAATCGACGATACTAATACATAGAATAACATATATAAATACTTTTATATATTTAATAAACACCCAAACCCAGAAATGAAAACATTTATGCTCATCACACAAATGTTTGCCCCTGCCGGGAATCGAACCCGGGCCCCATCGATTCGTAGTTAGGTTCGCTAACTACTCGACCAACGGGGCGGTAAACCATTATTAACGACTTGCTTGCTTGATTCTTATTCGCCGGAATTGAGATCAGCTTTACGTGTTTTCCCAGGTTCGTTTGTTAATAAAAAGTCCAGTAGCTCTTCTGAACATAATTTATGAACCATTCTATTATATATTAAACCTAGCTGAATCCGACAGGCGTTGTCCTGCCTGTATATATTATACTGGCAGGACAGCTAACACCAACATGCTGTAGCGCCATCTGTTGGCGAGTCACAACAATTGGGATAGCAAATAAACCTTCTCCATGGAAAAATACCTATACTTACTACGCTTTATGATAATCGGTTAAATGGATTTTGCGTGAAAAGATTTCAAGAACAAGAAAGATTTTAAATATTAAGATTAAGTTATTTTAATACTTACACAATGAATTTCATTCATTTGCAGGCGCCTATGCCGTTCTACGCCGGTGACCCCAACAGATTCACCACAACGTGGCAAACTGATCCATCGCAAGGTGAGTTATATTATTCTTCACGTTTAATTAATTTATCAACTTTATTACAAATTTAAATGGTTAATCTTCTCACCTGGTCCATTATGTTTGTTCCCATTCAAACACCGTCTATTTTACTCCTTTGAAAATGCATCCGATTTTCAAATTATTTTTCTAGTGTTTTTCCCATACACTAAATAAGAACAGATTGTACATTATTTCATATACCTAGATGCACTGGTTTAGGCTTTGCATTGTTTTTTTAATACAGAGTCGTAATCAAGGTTTGAAGCAAAATCAAAATTCATCTAAAATATTTAAAAACTGAAAAATAGCCCACAAAAAGACACGAAACGGGGATTCAGTTACACCACAACCATTAGTCCATAAAACCGTCATATGTTTAAGCAATTCTTAAATTCAATTTAAGTAATTAATACTAATTTATTTTCACTTTTTTCAGGATGGCAAAATCAATTTATCCAGCAACTTCCGACTCAAACTGGCCAAACAACACTAGATTATCAAGGAAATCATACTCCATACGCTACATCACCACATTATCAAGCCAACACTACTTACACCGTCCAAAATGTCGCGACAACTTTTGATGTCACTAACAACACTTACTACCCAGCGGGAGTCCAAACTGTTCCGGCACAACGTCCACCATCTAATCGAGGAGCGTACACCCCAGTACCATCTCCACGTGCGCCTCACTACACGACGGAATATCAGCAGCAATACGCACAACAAGCTCCAACACCGGGTGTAACAAGTGGTAGCGATTCCAGACCAGCATCAGCAGCATCATACCAAAATTCAGCACCAACATCTGCGACACCGGTCTATACAGTGAGCCAACAGAGCTATGAACGCTCGGAATATAGCACAGATCACACGGAAGAATATAGTAATGCTGACAATGTGTCCAACGATACAAGCAACGATGGTGAGAGACAGGAACAAAACAACTCAAATGCACAGCATTCGGGAAACGCCGAGCCTGGATACCTGCAGGGGAGCAACGGTCCGCGAGCTTCACTAGATTGTAACGGGTATCCGGGCAACTATCAAGGCGGACAATATTCAGAAAATGGACAAGCACAAAGTCAAAATGATTGGCAACAACGACAATGGCAGCATAACCAAAGACTACAAAATCAACAAATGCAGAATCAACAACAAATTCAAAATCAACAAATGAACCAAATCCAAAATCAACAACAGCAGCAACAACAGTTGCAAAACCAACAACAGCAGTTACAAAACCAACAGCAGCAACAAATGCAAAACCAGCAACAACAACAATTACAGAATCAACAACAACAACAATTACAAAACCAACAACAACAATTGCAAAATCAACAACAACAGCAATTACAGAATCAACAACAATTACAAAGCCAACAACAAATGCAAAATCAACAACAACAATTACAAAATCAACAAATGCAAAATCAACAAATGGAGCAACACAGACAAGAAGTATCTGATCAAATGTTTTCACAGTCAGACAGGGTCAATTTAAATTCTAGACTGAAAACTATGATTTTAAATAAACAGAATCATATACGAGATGGCACCAACACACCACCCGATAAAGGCGATCCTGGGGAAGGGCCACCTCGAATGTTAGATGATAGAAAAGGTGGTGTTAACCTAAACGATGACAGGAATAATACCGGTCATTTTTTATCGTATAGCCACCATCTCCGAGATAATTACCGCGTAGGCGAACAGTCATATTCTGTCGCTGGTAATTATTCACAACAAGCCCAAGCTTACAGCGCGGGTGAATTCGGAGGTGGTGGCCACCACATTTGGGAGGGGGGGACGGAAGTCTCGAAAGGTATAAATAAACACAATGCGTCCAAAAATATACCTAAATCTACTCAAAAATTGCCGTCATATGTAGATGTAAGAGGACAATATAACACATATTCCAATCCATATGAAACGCAAAAATATGCAGACATTTATGGTAGTGATAATTTCAATTTAAATCAACAAGATAGCAAAGATTTTCAATCTAAGATGGTTATTGGACCAGTATCTGAAAACAACCGTATTTGCGCATCTACGATCGATGCTGGTGCACAAAAAAGGATTTTCGACAGAGAAGCATACGATGCAACCTTTCGACATCCATCGGCACCGTTATTACCTAAGCTAGAAATGCCTGATAATTATCAGTATCCCAAAGAACCCGTTAAAGCAGAAGCATATAAATCGATTAATCAAAATCAGTATCATAAATCACATAAACTGTCGAGTAATGTCTATAGAGAGTATGCCAATGTACCAATTTCAAAATCAGTTCAAAATACGGTGTTGCCACCGATATCTACTATAAAAAATGAGAATTTTGTTCAGCATCAAGCAAACCCAGCACTTCATCCCACTTATTCTTATGAAAGAAGATCAGAACCTGGCGAAGCTTACACACACATTCCAAGACTACAAGAGAGTATAGCTTTCCAAAAGTATAGTAGAGGATTAGAGCCCAATGTAAATAAAGGCACAAATGATCGGGGAAATTTTGAAAGAAATAATTCAACATCCAATAATCAAAAACAACCGTTTTATATAGAACAAATAAAATCAGAGCACTCGCCCCCAGGGCACAAAATATACAAAAATTTAAATTACGGTCCACCAAGAATAGAACCTTATATGTACGCGGGTGACGGCGGTCCAGTTGCAATAAAAAATGAAGCAGGATATTCATGCTGTCGACAAGGGTCTACGAAGAAACCTCCTCCAGAACATTTAAGGGATGGAGCTTGTCCTGGCCTTCAAACCAAAGATGAAATCCTTGAAGATGATCCGGATAATGTAGATAAATCTGATTCAAAATCCCCTGTTAAGCCTGGTACGGTGCTTTCGGATATTCATGGTAAAGGCCCTAAGGAAAACCAATTTAACTATTCCAAAGAATATTTAGAAAATTTAGAAAGGCTACGAAATAATTCAAGGACAGAAGTTCCCGACTGTAATTGTTTTCCAGCAGATAAAAATCCACCGGAACCAGGCAGCTATTACACACATTTAGGTGAGATTATTTGATTCTTCGTTATTATTAAAAAATTCTTACTAAAATCATATAACAATGTATTATAATGATAAAAATTTAGGCATATACTTCAGTTGTCATTTAAGTTATCTCTTTAGTTTTAGGGGGACATTTAAAATATAAACTTTAATGAAACCTCTGTTATAAGTTATAAAAAATTTAACAA
Organism: Apodemia zela; assembly: GCA_018236825.1. NCBI lineage: Eukaryota > Metazoa > Arthropoda > Insecta > Lepidoptera > Riodinidae > Apodemia > Apodemia zela. The sequence continues at coordinate 12,284 of DWBA01000099.1, read as the reverse complement.
CACAAATAAAAAATTTTAGCCGACTTCGCTAAAAAAGGGTAATGTTGTTAGTGTGTACGCGTGTATAAATGTATGTATACTTATTTGGCATGATCTGTAGGCTAAACAGCTTAATGGATTTTAGCTTGAGAGATGTCGTTAGATTCTTCGTAAATGATACTGACATAGTCTATACAACTATATTTTACTTTTGATTATATCTACCTTATTCCTAGCTACTGAGATCAACTATCCTACAATGCTAAGATCTAATTATTTAAATAACATACAGCATATCCTTTGGGGCAATAATTATACAATGAATTCGCGGCACCAGTAGATTACGTATTCCATATACTCGTATATTAATAGTATTCTGCTGATAGTAATAATAATATTGATTACAATTAATTTCAGGAGCAGCATCTACTTTGGCAGAATTAAGGAAAGATCTCGAAGCCCGCACTGGACTATCAGGCAAAGAATTACGGATAGAAAAAGTTTGTTACACTGGCAAAGAGGGCAAAACTGCACAGGGCTGCCCGATGGCTAAGTGGGTGAGTGTATGGATCCCAATATATTGCATCAACAATTATTTGACACCCATCGTAACATATGAAGTAGTAGTGAAAATATTTTTAAGGTTCGTAAAGATTACAATAATTTACTAGCGATCAACAATTTGTTCATAAATAAGTTCCTATAATTACTCATAGGCAGTCTAATTATATTTCCAATATAACACTGAACTATACAACTTTCAGGTAATCAGGCGAGCAAATTACACAGAGAAAGTGTTAGTGGTGGTAAAGTTTCGAAATGGACACAAATGCAGTACATCCTGGATAGTGGTGTGTTTAGTGGCTTGGGAGGGAATACCGCAATCTGAAGCTGATTTGGACTACACCTTGCTGTCACACAAGCTGAATAGATATGGCCTGCCTACTACTCGGCGTTGCGCTACAAATGAAAACAGAACCTGTGCCTGTCAAGGTAATGAAAATATTTATTTTATATCGATAAGATTGTTAAATTCCGTTAAGATTGAAAATACCGATATTTTTGAGCAACACGTATTAGTTACCGTTCTGACTGAGCAACACTTGTTTTAAGCACCAGTCCCTTCTGAAAGATTTTATCATACCATCTTCAGTGAAAATTTTGCAACTTCAAAGATGTTCCATTAGAAATAAAATGTAAGCCTCCAATATACCGGATAGCATACAATTATGAGAATGATTAACAATGTCTTATGTATCAATGTTTATGATAACATTGCCATTAAATACTATCATATTTTTGTGATAATCCACTACAAAAATATGGTAGACTATCAGTTTCTGTTTATTTGATTAAAAACTCAAGCAATTTTCGTATAGGACGGGACCAAACTGGCAGGAGACACGCCTAATTATAAGTGATCACCAGCGTCCATTGCCATCTACAACACTAGCGTCGCCAGCTTTTAAATGTGTGTTCTTAGTTGGTATTTTACTTTGATATTTGAACAATACTTATTGCCTAAATTAAAAGAAAGAAAAGTAACAACGTAAACCCAACGCCTGTCATATAAGTCTACAAGAAAGTATTAAAGAAATACCAAAATTTTAGTAGGTATATCTTAATTTAAAAATTGATATCTTTTATGTATTTATAAAATAAAACCTAACGTAAAAACTACGAGACCAGTTTTATAAATTCACCTTTAGCAAACTACGTTGTCAAAGAGTTACAAAAACTATATATTTGATTTAATAAAAAAAAGTAAAGAAATTTCTATTTTGTAACTCTAGGAATCGAAATATTTGCAACAGATGTCATTACTTGGTGTGTATTCTGATGTCCTTTAATTATTTTATTTCTGGATTATATGAGGTTGGCTAGTATAGAATGCCCTTAGGCGTTAAGCTAAACCGATGTACATATTTGTTGTGCATGAATATAAATAAATAAATATCCTTTTGTACTATTTATAGCAATGTCTCGTTAACAATAAATTTTCTTTGTAATTTCAAGGATTAGACCCGGAGACTTGCGGCGCTTCCTACAGTTTCGGCTGCTCGTGGTCCATGTATTACAATGGATGCAAATACGCCCGTTCAAAAACCGTCCGAAAGTTCCGGCTGTCGGTCAAAACTGAAGAGAGCGAAATTGAGGAACGCATGCATGTGCTGGCGACTCTACTCAGTCCCTTATACATGAACCTTGCACCAAAGTCCTTTGAAAATCAGTGTCAGTTTGAAAAAGAGGCTTCAGATTGCCGATTGGGTATAAAACCCGGTCGCCCATTTTCAGGTATGAACCTTTTAATACATTCATATGCCTAGTACTCTTGTTTAAGTTAAAATTAGAAATGATACCACATCTAATAAAACTTCAAAAATATGAAAAAATGTTTTTTTTTTATATTACGAGTATAAGATAGCAAACAAGCAGATGGGTCGTCTGATGGAAAAGTCAACCATCGCCTATAAAGTATAAACACCAAAGATGTTAAAGGTGCATTGCTATCTTGTGGCGACGTCTTAATGTTATATGCATGAGTTTACCGGCTACCATACCCTTCAAACCAGGACACGAAAGTGGCAAGCACTGACGCTATTGCGGCAGGAAAAGGTAAGGCGGTGGTACCAGACTCGGGCGAGACAATACTGAACTCTACCAACTAGTAGCCAATTAATAAATTTTATTTCAAGGTTCAATAAAGATATTAAGGTCCACTTACAACAAATAATTTAAATATATTTTAAATTAGTTTAACTATACTAAGAGTCAAAAATCAGAATGATTTTCTTGCTATCAGGAGCGGCTTGTGCTTGTTTCCTACCTCACGAAATTTCGAGTCATAATCCACCATCTCCGCTTGAATTGTCGTTAAATTCACTCTGTGTATCAACAATGCAACTATCAGGTAGATATTCAAAATCAAATTCCATCATTCCAGGGGTGACCGCATGTATAGATTTCTGCGCTCACGCACACCGCGATTTGCACAACATGAACAATGGATGTACCGCAGTAGTGACGCTCGCCAAACATCGTTCACTGAACAAACCACCCGACGAACAATTCCATGTGCTTCCACTCTACGTCATAGACACTACAGATGAGTTTGGGTCTAAAGATGGCCAAGATGAAAAAATTAAAAGTGGTGCCTTAGAAGTTTTGGACAAGTGAGTGGTGATGTACATTTTTTAATTTATTATTTTAGTATGTTAGACGTGCCAAAAATTTATTATAAGGAACTATAAAATTTTGGAAACTGATTTGGACTACACCTTGTTTCGTTTGGAACTTGTTTTTTTTTATTATTTTAAAGAAATTAATGTCTCTACTAATATTATATATGCGAAAGTCTGTCTGTCCGTCTGTTTGTCGGCCTGTATGTCTGTTACGATTTCACTGCTAAACCGCTGAACGGGTGAAACGTAGGCTAATTTTTTAAACCTACGTTTTACCCGTTCAGCGGTTTAGCAGTGAAATCGTAACAGACATACAGGCCGACAAACAGAAAATGGCTGGAAAATGAGATGAAAATTTGTATGAAAGCTTATATTGATGACATATTACTCTATTCGCGGGCGAAGCTGCGCGGATGCGTAATGTATATAATTGCATGCACTATTTTAAATTTATAATCAAATTAAATATTCTAGTTTAAACTTTAGGACGAAATATATATTTGATATGAAGATATGAGAACTACATATCTTTTCCACACACAAAATAACAATGCAATCTCTAGTATAAAAACTAACCTAAATTCGAGATATCTCTAGTAAAAAACATATTCTTATTTGTGACCGCAATTTTGTACGTAAAATTACTTTCATCTAATTTTTTGTTATTAATTTTTATAATTTCAGATATTCAATGGAAGTTAGAGTTCGATCAGTTCCCTTGCAACCCTGTCGGCGACATGGAAAGAAAAGAAAAGACGATGAAAACTCAGAATCAAACAATTCATCAAACAATTCGCAACAAAAGAGTCCTGGTAACCAAAATAAATCACAGTGTTCAACACCGGCTCCGAAAACGCCTCAGCCAAATGATGCCAGAAACATCGCAAGTCCTCGAAGCCAGAGTAGTGCGTCACCAAGAGCAAATACCCCGGCGTTAAATCAAACAAACCCATCCGCGTTTACGAATAATCCTCAATATAATTCTGCTTTTATCAATCCTAATATGCACAATTCTAATTCAGGTCTTATGAACCCCAATCTGGGAAATCCCGCCTTATTAGATATGGCTACTATGATTGATAACTTTACTGATGCTCAATTACAAAGTAATCAAATTTCCAGTACTGTTTTAGATTCTCCTTACAATTCCTATGATCAAAGTTATAACATCCACAACCAAAATAACATGTACCATCCAAACCATCAGTCACCTGTCTTGGAAGGTAACCATCAAAATAATAACCCTTTGCCGAGTTTTACGCCGGGATTACAAAAAAGGGAACAAGAGTATAATCCACATGAAAGTCAGATAAACCCGCCTCAAAACCAATGGCCTGACTTTGATAACTCTGAAATGTTCAATAATGTTGTTAAGGAAGATCCGGACTCAACGACTGCTCATCTAAATGTACAACCAAATAATTATAGTCCAGATTCAAATCGCAGTGAGCCAAATTCGGAGCATTTAACTAGAAATCCAATTGAACCAGATAAACACAGTACAGCTGATGTCCGAAATAAAATATCCGAATTCGATATGCCAAATTCACCGCGAATGACAGAAATTTCGCAAAAAACTCAAAGTACTCCGGCGTCACCTGCACCGTCACAAATATCAGATCTCAGATCTCCAACCAATGACACTGCGATTACAGATAATCGCCAATCTGTTTGGAAATCCCCAGACACAAAAAATTGGGATCCAATGAAAGCTAAAGATCAGCTATGTGAAAATGAAAATTCTTTGTTTAGAGTTCCTAAGGCTAGACCACCGTCTCGATCCCAGCACATAAATCCGCCCGATGGTATCGAAAATTCAACGTTTTTAAAACCATTCCCACCTTCGGATAGGTCGCCACAGCACCACAGCTACGATCTAAGGAATCCATATGACAATCGAATAAATAGTGCGGCGCCACCTACATCATTACAAAGTAATTATACTATTAATCATGAGGATTCCAATCAAAATGTTCTACAGGCAAATAAATCAGTATCAGAATACCCAGGTAATAATTATCAACAAGTCAACCAATCTAATTATGGTAATCAAACTTCTGTCCAAGGATACGGTAATTATCCTCAAATGACAAATACTTATACATATCCAGCGAATCCATATGGACACTTTACACCATATGAAAATTCTTTCAATGATTATAATAGTTTAGCATATTACAATGCTGAAAAATATAAAAGAGAGGAACTCATACGAAATTCACACTGTTACAATACATATGGCTATCAATATAATACTAATTTCACTCCAAACTTCTATCAAAATCCTAGCCCAAATTGGTGTCAATCTTCACCTAATTGGTGTTTATATCCACCACCGTTTTCTATTCCATATCCGCCGGAACCGCCAAAGGCGGAACCGATCGGAGAAGTGACGGGCGTATCGGACAATCTGGAATGTTTTAAAGATGGCCAAATGGGTGGAGTCGCCATCGCCTTGGGACACGGTAGCGTTCTATTCGAATGTGCAAAGCACGAGATGCACTCGACCACATCCGTCAGAAGTCCAAACAGAGTCAATCCAACGAGGATTTCGCTAGTATTCTATCAGCACAGAAATTTGAATCGTCCAAAACACGGGCTCGAAGAGTGGGAAGAAAAGATGAGGTTAAAGAAGCTGGGGCTGAATCCGCCTACGCCAAATTCCGGTGCGAATTCAAATTCGGTTTCGCCCGCGTCGACGCCGGGGCCGGACAGGCAGACGCCGTTAGAGAAGTGGAAGAGTAACGAGAACAGTATCCCCGGCGGGTACAGCTCGCTGTCGGCGCTGGTGGAGGCCACGGCGGCGGCGCGGCGCAGCGGCCAGGTGCGCCTGCGCGCCGACACCAGCACCACCACCTCGTGGACGACGCTGTTCCCGGCGCACCCCTGCACGGTCACGGGGCCCTACCAGGAGTCGGCGGCCTGACGCCGGCCGCGCGCGCCCCGCGCCCGCGCCCCGCCCGCGGCCCCGCCCGGGGGCCCGCACCCTCTCCCGCCCGGCCCCGCGCTGCGTTAGTGAGACTATTCGTTTACCAATACCAAAACCTTTCTAAAAACCTTCAAAAATATACCACAATCGAGAAAATATTGTTTACGTGAAATTGATTACTAATTTTATAACATTTTAATTTTATAACATTTTAATTTTATAATACAAAAATAAATATAAACAATAGAGTTGAACTAGCAAATACGATTGAATTTTGTGTTACGGTAACTACCTAGACGGCAACTGAATTATTACTACAAGCAGGTTACGACCGGAATGAATCCGAATGGATAATGTGGAAAAGGGCTTCCTACATTTGTTACATACCTACTTCCTTCATTATTTAGAAATTTCGCTACCTATTTTCTTCTTTATGACTTGGTTGAACGAAGGTTTAAAATCTTTTTATATTGGTAGAATTCGCAATTTTTAAATAATTACGTAGACATCACATGTAACGCTAAAAATATATTGGACCGCAATATTCGTGGTTTTCAAGAATCTTGAATTGAATGAGAATTCTAGAATCTACATAAATGTTAGAGATTGTGGAATTTGGAGTAGGTTTTTCTTAAGATCTAGTAAATCTTCACGCTGCCTATATATCGTTACAAATATGAGTCCTTATGAAAGGGAAGGCTGATCTAAAAAAATGTTTTCCAAAATCGTTCCGTAGTTCCTTAGTAAATTATAGTTACGATAAGCTCTCGAATTTGTCGCACTGGTCCATAGTTCCGAGATTACTCTATTGCATTTACTTCGGAATTGAATTTTATTACGCATTTTGACCGCGAACCGGTGAGTTATTAATCAAAGATGTAATTTAAGTTTATATTTTTAATAATGTTTATCGCATTTCAGCTAGTCTTACGTTATTGTGTTAGTGTCGATCGTACTTCTAAGACGGTATCTGTAGTTTTGTATATTCACGTGTCATTGAGTTTGTCGAAGGCTCGAATGTTTCGAAGTAAGTTTATTTTAACATGCTCTGTATAGAAAAGTTAGCTTACGATTTGTCTGCATATTTTGTCGATGTTTTAATTAAGCGCATAATGACGTAATGTGCGATGCAATGATCTCATAAAATACTAACCTACAATGTATACACGATTCAGAGCGAAAGTACAAATATCCCAGTTGTAGACCGCAGCGTCCGGCGATCGTATTGATATTTTTGTACCTTTATCTGTTAGTTTTACTATATGATTATAATTTTAATTCATTCCTCAGCCGCTACGGCTATTTTGGCATTTTGTTTAATGTAAATCACGATGTATCACCACGATATAAACGAGTGCTTTTTATTAGGATAAGATGTGTGTATTTTTAGCTTTTTAGAATATTTAACTTATTTATATTGTATTACGTGAATCATTATGGAATTTTCTTTGTAATAATTTAGTGTTACTGTAGGTATTAATATTTAATATATTTGCTTTACAATTTTGATATAAATTATCGGCAGTTGTTTTTGCACGTTTCATTGCCTTCTTTACTTTCAACTCGAGTGCCTGTGCGTCTGGCTGTCCAAGTTCGAGTAGTAGCTGGAAATTACTTTTAAATTTATAAAAAACTGACCATATTATGTAGGTATGAATTGAGTACTTTTAATGAATTCTTATATTTAATTATGTGACGATAAAATTATAGTACCGTTCATGTGTTAAAAAGAAATATAAATGACAATTATTATATAGAGTGTTTGCAAAAATATCAGGCGCTTGAAAGATTATAAAGTAGGCATATTATTGAAATTGAATGAGAACATACTGATGAATAGTTATTAATATATAATTAGAATAAGAAAAGTTTGTTTTAAAGATTAAACTATTGATATAGTTTATATTTTTTACGTGTACGTATTTATTGAATGGTAAATTTATTGGGACTTGAAATTATTTATAAGAAAAGTTTTGAGAACAAAACTTATAAAACTAAGCAATAATAGACATCGGAGTCTATGTACATTGTAATGTAGGAGTGAAAATATTAAAATAATAAACGAATGGTGCGTTAGTCGTCGATCTTATGGGATAAATACTTGACGGTTGAGCTCTTACTGAATTGCCTAAATTTTATTCTGATATTATTTGTGTGATTGGAAATGCCTTTGTTCTTGCCATTAATGTAGGCTCACTAGTTGATGCATTGGGTGACAAGACATATCAGAAGCAATCGCAGTAATTTATCATCACAATATACAGCCCTAAAACAGAACTTTAAAATTATTACGTGAAATTCAAGCCAATTACTAATGTGTACAACATTATTTTAGATGTTTGAAGGTTTATATAGTTAAGCAGCATTCATACATAACCCACGATTTCGTTTAGTTGACACGAAATATTTGGAAGATCTTCTAAATTAATGACACATATTTTTATAACGCTTTTATTTATATAGTCTTAAGAATGAAAATATATTATTTCATTGATGTCTTAATGCAGTAAGCAAAGGTTGTTATGTATCCGATTTAGTTGATATTCAAAACATACTCGAAATCACACTAGGAACCTGTGATATAAACATAATTCACGAGTGCTTGTTTGCTTGTATGTAGGTATGTCTTTCTTCAGTGTGTTGTGAGTCACCGGCACAAATTAACGAATATTTTGTAAGTTGACCATTGCAAGTGTGTGACTTGCTTTGACGGTGTTTTAAAAAATAGCCACAAAACCAAAAACGACCAGTATTTTGAAATATTGTAAACCAAAAAGTTTTTTGTATGTTTTTATCCTTAGGCTAAGCCTGGATGATCGCATGTTGATGTACGACGACGTATTCGATAGCAATACTAGCGAACAGAAATAGTTTTTAAATATAAATTATGTGTCAAGTATTAAAAGGTTCAGTTTTGTGAAATCATGGAATTAAGATTTTTGTATTTCGCTTATTGGACAACGGATGCGTTGTCGTACGATCGTCTGAGCTTTCCTTTATGTGCGGTGAACTGTGAAGATTAGTTTTACCAATGTGAATGTTTTTTTACAAGTTTTAAATAAGAGTTCGTTGCGTTTCAGTTACGACGAACCTATTGTGTAATAATATTTTGTCTTCTGCCAAAACAAAAGAGTGTCATGTAAATAGAACTACCATTATTTATTAATACAATAATTTAAAAGGATATCCATTGTTTTATTGCTTATTACCACTGTTTATGTTTTTAAGTAGAATATGAAAATCGTACATCTTTTTTTTATATCAAACAAGCAGTGGGTCGTGGGTCTCCTGATGGAAAGAGTCAACCATCGTCTATGATCTATGATGACACCAAAGATGTTAATGTTGCGTTGCTATCTTGTGGCGAGAGCTTAATGCCACATGCCAAGGTGCACACATCTATATTAATATTTTAAACGCGAAAATTTGGATGTTTGATTGTATGGATGGATGTTTGTTACTCAATCACGCAAAACCGGCTGAGTCGATTTGGATGAAATTTTGCACACATGCAGATGATAACCAGCCCGCTTAGGATAAGCAGCGTGTGATAATGTCGAGACCGATTAAATAAAGGTTTGACCAATAAGAAACTATTATATGTTGTTTATTTGAATTTTATTTGGTGTTAAATAAAACAAAACTGTTTACAACAAACTTTTCTTGATTTAATTTGGCAACAGTCAGCAGATAAAAGCTTAAAGTTGGACATTTATATGTAACCAATACGTCATGGCCATTTCCCAAAATGGTTTTTAAAAAAGGAAATTTATTTAACACAGTAATTTAGACTTGAAGTAAGAATTGTGGCTACATTAATTGGAAAAAATATTTTCACTCTTCAGTCTAGTTTAAAATTATAAATCCAAAAGTTTGGATGTATGGATGGATGTTTGGTGTTCAATCACGCAAAAACTACTAAATGGATTTGGATGAAATTTGGCACACAGGTAGATGATGACCTGGAATAGCATATAGGCTTTTTATCTCGGAAAAATGAGTTGTTCCCGTGGGATTCACCAAAAACTGTTATAATGCAGTGGGCTTCACGCTGCAGCTAGTACTATATAAATCTTACAGGTTTTTCTATATCTAAAGAACTATTTTTGGTATTGTTTTAAAAAATTTAAATATTAATGTAATTAATCTAATTTAAATACATTTTAATGGTCAGAAAACTTTGGTGCGCCCACAAATTCGCGGTGCACGTAGCGTTTGCTACTCTGTACGTGGCTAATCCGGCACTGAACACCCTGCTTCAGTATGTACCAGTCGTTTACCAGTCAACCTGTATATTCCACATTGCAATAATTGAGTAAGAGATTGTTATGATGAGGAATAAATTCCTTCAGCCTATTTTTTATTTGTTTTTTTTTTACCAGCGTAAATCTCAATAAGTATAGGAAAGCTCCTGATAAATGGGGCCCATTAATAAATAGCGAAATTAGCATACTTAGAAGTAGTTCTGCCTATTTGTGTCTATATAATGAAATTCAGTTCTAACTACAGCTAACAATCATCCAGGATATGAACACCCTTCTTTTTCTTTGTCTTCTTATTTCAAAATCCTCGTAATATTAAAATAATACTGTCGGTATATTGTAATATTAAGCCCTCTAATGCACCAAATTTATTTATGCACGACTAGTTGAATAGTTAGTCAAAAAACATGTCGTCAATGTTAGAAACAACCCCTATTTCACCATGAATGGGATGGATTTTTAAAAATACTTTCTTACTCCTCGTCTTAACATCGTAAGGACAACCACTGCGAAAAATGTCATCATTCTTGGTCCAAGGATTTAAGCTGGGCGTTGATATATCAGTCTATGAGTCAGGACAGCTTTTATATAGATTAAATGAAAATACAAGACAATGTTCTAGAAAGTTATATTTAAAAAATTGAGCAGTATTTCTTTAAAAATATACAAAATGTATATTATTAAAAAGTATTATCATATTTATACATTGTAAACAAAATAATATTATCTATTATAACCTGTATAAATCATTTATTTCTAAAATATATTTATACCATCATCATCATTTATTTCTAAAATACATCCAAAAATACATTTATTTCCTTAATTTAAAATATTATAAATTCCTGTATACGAGTATACGACGTATAGTTTTTTACTATTTCCGTATTAGTAATAATTTCAACTCAACAAAAAGTCTACACTGGCTGGATGAAGGACGCAACCAGAGTTGAAAACATATTTTTTTAAATATGTTGAATATTAATATTTCAAAATGTTATAAACTTAATTATTAATGAGAAAATCTAAGTAAAATTCAATAAATGGTAAAATTGTCTAATACGTTAAGATATGATGCCCTAAGAAATATACATTTGTACTGTTTTGTTTATTTATTTTGATTAAAATCATGACATTATAAATGTTTCCGATCTAACCACTCATTATACTAAAACGTAACTGTAACAAGTATTCGTGACAATAATCTAATGAAGACGTCCGATTTACATGAAATATACTTTTCTTAAATAGTCACTGTCATCGACAAGCAGATTCTTCTCCTAATTGATAGAAACTATACTATTGCCTATAGACACCAAAGGTGGTAATGGTGCGTTGCGTTGTTGCAAGCAAGATTCATTAGAAATCGAAGTTGGAGACTAGTTTTCTAGATTTTATTGCTTGCTTTGAACTAAGTGGAGCCAGGAAAGCCAGTTATTAATTATGAACAATTTTGAGCAAGTCAATGACGATAGCCCTTTTCCCTAAGCAAAAGGTGTAAGGTTTTTCATTAGAAAAGTACTTTTTCAGGCAGCCGCGATTAAAAAACAAAACTTCACTGTTTTCTTTACATATTAATATACATGAAATATAATTCAAACTTCTCTTAAAGAATTAATTACAATATTCTCGAAGAAGGTTACAATTTTTAGTTCGCGTATACGCAGAATATGCTTTAACTTATCCCAAAACTTATCCCTTATTCAAATATTCTTGAAAAGGGATCTAAAATGTTCGATTAATTATGATACTTTTAAATGAAACCCCGTGTTGGTTCGAGCTACTTTGAAGAATAGACCAACTGCCACTCTGTCAGGCAAGTCGTAAAAGGTGACTTTGGCTATGTGAGCCACTTACATCGTGGCTACTAGGTGGTAGAGTTCAGCATTGTCTCGCCCGGGTCTGGTACCACCGCCTTACCTATTCCTGCCG
>DWBA01000098.1:0-17356 GCA_018236825.1 Apodemia zela | reverse complement strand
AAACCGGTTGGATAATAATATATGTATTAATTAATTGTGAAACAGTACAAGTGTGGTTATTAAAATATTGCAATTGAAATTAAAAAAAAATTGTGTTGATACAGAAAATAATAATAATTATTATTTAAAGATATCTAAAAAATTATGATGATTGATGATGATATCAGCGTATATCTCTATCTCTCTCCCCCTAATCTTCTTTATGTTTAATCATAGGATACGATTTGATTTTTGTTGTTTTTTTAAGAATATACCATCAGGCAGTTCGTAAAAGACAAACTAAGGCCAAACATGTCATTATTATCATGGCTACTACGTGGTATAGCTCCACTACTACTTTTCCTGTCACAAAACGTCAGTGCTCGTCACTGTCGTGTTCTTGATTTTAAGGGTAATTTAGCCAGTTAATTTATGCACATAAATTTAATTTGCATTTTTTTGCTGACATTCATGTATGACCTCTGCAAGACGACATGAAACACAAGAAATGAAAAAAGTAGTTTCAGTAAGATTGCAAAGGTTACCATCGTCCTTTCCCAACAAAAGTGTATGATTCCAATTTTTTTCGAAATTGAGTTAAATATACAGAAATATCCAAAATCTCTTATATAATGCGACTTTGCGAAAAGTTTCAAATTGCATCAGTTATTTCTTTAAGACTTATATTTTTGCTAAAAACGCCTAAATCAATAATATTTTATATATAACACTTTCTTAAATGTTCGTAAAAAATATAAGTTTACCATTTAGTTTTGTTTCTTCTCCATTTTGCATGAATGTTTTTGGTGGTATATCGATAGCTTTAACTGCTTTCCATGTCTCATCTTTCTCTTTATAAAACCTACAATAAATAAATGATTAACAAAACACAACAGGGACTATGTCCGTCTTCATTTCAATTTGAAAGTCTTAAATTTAAAGTCTATGCTAAATCCTTGTCCTATCCAAATTAAAATGATGTAAGTGAAAGAAGGCTAATATTTTCCGCAAAAAAAGTTATAATGTATATTTTTTTATTATTCCCCTTTTTTACAAAAATTTTACGAATTGAGGAGTATAACATTTGACACAGTTAAATTTTAATATAAATTCTTCGGAAAAAATTAAAACAAAAGAACTATTGGGAATGGATGATTTGTTTATGGTTCCAAATTCAATATTTTGTTTTTTTTTGTTGATAGATTGAATTTTTGACCAAAAACACAACAAACACCATCGAGCAGTTGCTTATTCACCAGATGTGACTGCAGCCGATTTCTTTTTCAAAAGATTGAGTTTACTAGTTTGTGGCACACGTTTTCATTCAATATAAGACATAAAGGTAAGACATTAACGATTGTCTCTATCGTAAATCGAATCCCGACCTTCCCATCCAACCAACCATCATATATACATTTGCGGCGCAAACTAAACTTGATCCCGGAAAAAGTATTAAAAAAAATGTTTTGATGATAGGATTATTTGTTGGCGTAAGTGAAATTGAAAACGTTGTGAGTATAGTTTATTCATATTTTGAGTGTGTGATTATTATTATGACCTCTTCTGTTATTTATCGAGTGATATCGCTTAATATTAAACCTATCACACTAACACTATCACCCTGGATATTAAGAATCACGATGACTTGGAATTTATAATTAAGTTATATAAGTCGGTGCTTGAGATAGTAGGAGCACCTAGCATCAACCATCAATCCATACATCCAAACATCCAAACTTTCGCATTTATAATATTATAAAAACATATTCGCAAATAATGCATTATTTTAGAACAAATTTGGTTAGCATAAAAAAGGATATAGTGAGCTAACCTTAAAAGATAGATATATGAGACGCGGAATTTTTTTAGAACTTTTAAAGGGAAACAATTCTGTCATACATGATGTTTGCGAAACTAAAACTTTTACCGTTTACGCAGCACACGCAGGGGAAGCTCTCAATAGGAAAAAAATCCCCCGATTTTGAAACATTCTTCTTTGGTGCTCCGCTCTTATTTGCCTTATTCGTCTTAGCGTGATGATATAATATAGCCTATAGCCTTCCTCGATAAATGGGCTATCTAACACTGAAAGATTTTTTTAAATCGGACCAGTAGTTCCTGAGATTAGCGCGTCCAAACAAATAAACTCTTCAGCTTTATAACATTAGTATAGATCACTACGGTAGATTATAATCTTACGGTGTTTTACAATTTTACGGTGACACATACACTCTAAAACTATATTGATCTCAAACTAACTACTAGACTGATCTCAAAAATTCTTTTACCATTCGAAAGCTCACTATACAGGAGGAAAAGAAAGTAATGATTTAGGGTCACACAAACGAAGTCGCGAGTAACAGCTAGTATTAAACAACATACTCTTTCGGACTTTTGTTTCAGAACCTGTGGCTGCGAGATCGACTTTTTTATGCGGAATCAATAATTTTAACACTTCCCGGTAAGAGGTAGGAAACCGCACGCACCATTGTTAATTGATATCTCAAAGATCGTGACTGCTTCTAACAAGCCAGCACATGACCGTGGAGTGGCCTTGCGCGATGATTTCGACTCGTTTGACCGGCACGCAAACACGACACCGATATGACAATATCAATTTAAACACAACGCTTAATTCGACACCAGACAGATGTGCCTGCTGTTATGACAGCTCATTGTGGCCTGTGCACTGACGGTTGAATAACCATTAACCTGTCAAGCGAACACTTTATACGATCAATGCTTATACAAAAATTGTATCAAAATTACCCTGAAGCTTATGTTCTTGACACTTCGAGTTATTTCGGGGCCCTTCTAGAACCTTCCAGACCTCAGCCTTTATCTCGGGGGCGAATTTGAACTACAATCTAACACTAGTCATGCAGCGACTTATTCGGATACGATACCACCGCCTTGCATATTCTTGCCGCCATTACTTACATGCTCAGTACTTCACCATAAATTCAGCTCATTGATGGGTTCTGGATTAGACAGCATCGTCAACACAGGAGCAGCTAACTTATACTTGTGGCTGTACAACGTGTCAAATTCAAAACCATCGTATACTAGATGCCAGAGCCATAAAAGATAAGCCAAGAAAACCAGCGATAGAGCTTCCCCTACGTAGTCCTGCCGATTCAGTATCCGTCGCTATAGTATCTTAGCTTGAGAGTTAGGTACCTTCCCGGTAGACTTGCGAAAGTGACTATTTTTATTTTATGTTATAAGGTAAAACAAGCATACAAACAAGATGAGTTTCCTGATGGAAAGACACAGACATCGCCTATAGACACCAAAGACGTTAAAAGTGCGTTGCTATCCGTATGGCGGGATGGTAATAAAATTAGCGGCTACTTTCCTATTCAAACCGGAACACGACAATGTTAAGTATCGACGCTATTGCGACAGAAATAGGTGAGGTGGTGATACCTGACCCAGGCGAGACCTTGCACTGGTCCTGACATAGGCCAATCCTTCGTATTTTACGAACTGCCTGGAAGAATGGCTGATGGTATTTTCTTTATAGGGGTCCGGACAAACGAGATGAAGTTTAAAGATACAAATACATTATTAACATCTACATTGTTATTGATTGATAACTCACTGTCTGTCGAGTACCCTGTTCTCCATTCTTCTACACTTATCGCAGATAAATTGTCCCCTTGTTCAGCCTCCTTGGGTGTTTACTCCAATCAATTCTGTTCTAAATTAACATCAATATAATGTCCTGACTTTTCTAATCCCATTTGATATTCGACCATTGTGGCTGTTGGTCGACCTCTTTCTCTAAGCTTTATGTGGATGACGAGCGCATAACTAATAGGGTGAAGCCCATGGTTTGCAAATCCTAATATCCTCATTTGACTTTTATTATTGTTACTTGTGCTCTTTATAAGTCATTCATCGGTCTAATCCTTACAACGTCATTGACTCCACGGCGGTGTTATATGATCTACTTAAAGTTTTTAATACTGTGTCATAGCATAACGAGCTGGCCAAGGGTCGCCACTCCAAAAACGACATTCAGTAGGTAAACAAAATAGTTCACCTCTTCATCTGTGTGCATCAGTCGACAATTTGAACCCAAGACATTGAGACACTTGAGTTAGAGATATCTCTTTAATTCATGCACTGCAATTGAAATTGTGCATGTAGTCCCCTGTCCCACCCAAGTCGCAGTTTCGAAATGTAACTCGCAACTGGTGCGTTTCAAGCTTCTTGAATTACGATTCAATTGTTTGTAGATTTTATGATAATTCAGCTATCTGGATTCTGAACAATAACATTCGCTTACAACAAATAACACTAGGCTTGCATGTTTAGATTTTGGTGACATAAACCACGGCCATATTGAAAAGTTGTGGGCTTACCGTTTAACTGTGGTAGAACAAACTTTCGCTAAGAAATGTCTCAGCAAAACGTGTATGATTCTCAATTATTGTGCTGAATATGGGCGTTATGGGACTAAGGTCCATTATGGTAAGCTTTTCGTTTATTGTGTTTCCGTATTGCTAGCTACATCACTTTTCGAAGGATTTTATTAAAAACAGTTTCTGTATGTGCTAATATAAGACTTACGTGATTGCTACAATAATTTCTCAGAGATATACAGGATACCCTAGATACTGCTTAAATGGAAATCGTGACCCGGCAGTAATGAATGACTATTGTGTAAAAATAATCACGTATCTAATTACAAAGCCGACGATACGCAAATTGCCTTTCCATGTCTCGCTAACAGTAATATCTGTTTGCTCTGACCATTATGCGCGTTCATCAGAACCAGCCCATTCAACAATGCTTCAGAGCTTATTAATAATGTCTGCAGAGAAAGCTGATTGCATCTGCAAATGTTGTTATTGCTCGCCTTTCTATTTTTACCGTGATAGCTCAATGAGAAGAGCGATTGCCTAATGACGCGTGGGTGCTCATTTCAATTTTAATCTTTTGTTTCATGATGACGTCCAGATTGTCTTTAATTAGGATCAAAGTTCAAGCTTCAACCGATAACAATGAATCACATAGGGTAGCATCGATACGCATTTTAGACGATACGAAACCGATATTTATAAAAAAGTATCGCCGATATCGATACCGATACGAACAGACAAATAAAAGTTTTGGATTTATCAACAAACAAAATCACTCATAATAATCTTTATTATGATGAAATTGATACTCGTAACAGACCAGAAATTAATAACTAAAATTCACAGTTTTGAGATTTTTATTCAGCTCAACATTTTCAAATTATTCGGTGAAACCCGATTTTGTAAGTCTGTTTGTACGAGACTTGATGTTGAAGATGGTTTTTGATACTGACGATATCGCCGATTTATTGGTATCGGACGTGTCTCTAGATCATATAATATGTGTTACATTTTTTCCTTTGTCGTACAAGATTGGTGTTGTGTTTTAATTTGTGCATCACTACGTCTGTATATTTTCTTACCATTCTCATAGCGAGTCGTCGCAGAACCTTACCTCCCAGTAAAATTGATAGTGATGGGACCATCACTATCAATTTTACTGGAAGGTAAGGTTTTTACAAGTATCCTAGCAATAAGCTGGTCTATTCTTTATTGGCCACATTACAGAAGAATACAATCTTGTTAAATCTGTGGTTAGCGGACTGACTATATAATCCATGGGATCCGGACTCCATTCCCAAAAGGGATAGCCAATTGTGCGATTAGCATAGACTTTTGAATTATACAGAAAATTCAAGATTTTCCAGTTTAGGTTAAAAACTTTACAAATTTTTCTTTCTTATGCAAGTGACAATTGATATACAATTCACACAAAACACATAACTCTACGGCCTTCGACACGTTGGCTTCATAAACAGATTTATAAGTCCGCACAAATTGCAGTCGTTGTGAAATTGTAAGCTTTCCTCTCGTAATAATAACATTAAACAAGTCTCAATGTTTCGTTTTGACAGAGTAATTGGCTCCAGTGCTCGTTAGATGGTAAGTAAGAGTGAACTTTGCATAGAGATCGGTCCAATCCAAACACTAGTGACGCGGCCCAATACTCATGATTGCACCACGTGAATTTCAGTTTTTGATTTGACTCCAAAATATCTAAGGACTGTCACACAACCTGAAGCTTTAAAACAAATATAACTTAAAATCTGTGTCTAATTTTCGCTATTAGCATGCCTCTAGCGGCTATAAGTTCATCCGATGTAAAGATGTAAAAGGGATTTCTTAATTTACTTAACTGAGAGATTTATATTATCATGGTTATTTTCAACCATTGTGTTTAAAGATTACAAACACTATTCCTTTTAGTCTAATTTTAAACTATTTTAGCGTCATCGCACGGTACGGTTATTAATTTAAGCCTAAAAATATCATGAAGTTTAATAATTAGGGTCAACTTTTTTGATTTATCGTCTAAAAGGCATAAACTGAAAACAAACGCGGCTTTCGGCATCACATGACCTCAAACTATGTGTAACTGTGCTTAAAGTCCATAGTAAGATGCGCGTACTCTAGAGGGATATGTTGATCCTAGATTAAGCGGTACAGGGAAAGTGGCTATTTAAATATATATTTCCAGTTCATCATGTTGACGTTAGTGTGTCGGCTATATCGAGCGGCAGGGCGCGGGCGGGCGTCTCGCAGGGGCGGCAGGAAGGTTGGTAAATAATGAACACGCAACTGCAGGAACAATATTCATTTAAATAAATTTCGGTAAAAAATGAGTTTACACAAAATATTTTTTCCCAGATTTTAGGTAACTTGTACGTGGACAAAAAAATGAAATTAAATCAAAATACTTGTACAGGTAGTCAAAAATTAGACCTTGTAAATGCAACAAAAGTAGGAAGAATTGTTATAAGTTAAAAATAAACGATGCTATGATTAACCGCCCCGTTTGGTCGACTGGTCAGCGACTCTGACTGCGCAATCAATGTGGCTCGGGTTCGATTCCCGACAGGGATAGGCATAGATGTTTGTAATTCTGGTATTGTGTGTTTATTAAATATATATCAGTATTTATGTAATGGCAAAAAAAAGGTATATTTTGAACGAGACAATTTTTTAAAATATTCTTTGATCAGATTAGATTTTAGAATCAATCGGCACATAATGCTTAATTTATTTTTCACAATAATTTTTTGAGGTTTGTTTCTGCATTACTCAAAGCCTACTGCGCCAAATCGGTCCATATTTTCAAAATGTCTAATTTAGGCGAAACGCAATCAAATGCCGTCTACTTCGTTTCGATTGATCTAGCCGTTCAAAAGTAATGTGCGGCTTACATACATACATTACAGTCATACTGACGTTATCGTGAAAATTGTAAGAAAATCTAAGAAAGTCTTGTATTGCTTGTACTTTTTATAAAAGATCTCATAGCCCTGAAGATGCTGTAAAAAGCGAAACCGGTTGGCGATATAAATTAAATTTAAAGTGTTTGTGAAACAATGCAAATGCATTTTAACACAATTACAAAACCTTTAAAAATTCATATTACCAAAAATATTAACTTAATCGTAAAAAGTCATAGGAGCTTTTTTGTATTTTAACAAAGAATATTTAAAAAAATTGCCCCGTTTAAAAATAGGCATTGTTAAAACAATTTCGGGATATTCGGCCAAAACTTGCATTACATATACATGTAATGCAAGTTCTAATATAAAATATACATATTAATGAAAAGTTCCGAAGACACTGGAAGGCGAAAGTTGTCGTCTTTGGTCCAACGAGTACGCATTACTCGTCGGAGGAGTAATCTGTAGGTGTACACGCTACCGACTCCTGCCGTTATCTGCTTACATAACGCTCTCCTCGTGCGCCCGCAAGGTCACCGTGCCGCTCTGACGGCGGCTTATCCGACATTCATGAATTTTAAAACCTTCATTAATGCACATACCGCACACTGCGCTCTGATCACACGACACAGTACCTACAGAAATGCGTAGGCAAATAATTCAATAGCAAATTGAGTGCCTTGAACTAGCGGCGTGTCGGGAGGCACTGACTACGTTAGCATAAAGGATCGAGTACACTGAGCCGCAGCGGGGCGGGGCAGGCCGCATCGCAACGAAGAATGCTAGCACAGCACATCGGGATGGGCGGTGGGCCACAGCGGCGCGAAAGGGACCGTATCGCAAAGCAGCGCATTTCCGTATTTCTTTCCAAATGCCCTTCTTCTTTGTTGATCATTAAAACGTGGATCTTGCAAATCATATAGCTCTTTGTAGCCTTGAACTAAAATTATTTATCGTTCTTCATACATAATTTCGTGATTTAATAAATTAATACTTAAAACACAGAGGAACGTGTGCACGCAACAGGCCGCATAGCATTAACAGAAATCCGCCCCGATGAGCCCCTCCGTAGAGTGCGTTAGTTCATATAAAATGTATGCAAGCATCGGAATTATGCGATTCAGTCCGGCCCGTTGCGGCCCTTCCTTAACGGGTAGAGCGCTGCCATAACTGCAATGATGATACTGATGACCGTTTAAAGTAGTATTTTTATAATATTCACTTCATTTTTACTCCTTGTTGGTCGGGCTCCCCTTAGACTATCCCCAAGAATTGACCATGCCGTTCTGTCAGGCAGTTCGTAACAGGCGAACGATTAGCTATACAAGTCACTACCATCGTGACTACTAGATGACAGAGTTCGCCCGGTATATGGTGCCAGCGCCTCACTAATTCTTGCCGCAATAGCGACGATGCTTGTCATTGTCATGATCCGGTTTGCGGGATAAGGTAGACGGTAGACTAATGCATGTGGCATTGCCATCCCGCCACATGGCTAGAAACGCACATTAACATCTTCGGTGTCTATAGGCACTGCATGGATGAAGACCCGTACGCTTGTTTGCTTTCTTACGATTTAAAAAACGCATTTATAATATGAATGGAATAGGATTTAATACCTCCAATAGCCGTTCGTAAACAATTCGGAGCCATTTGCGTTTACGGCGAACGTACACAGCTTACATCAGCCGGTGTATTAATGGAGCGGAAGTGACGTCACTCGCCGGACGTGTGCCGGCTTTAGCGGTACCACCGTTTGCGCTCTAAACAGAACCATTACACTAACTGTCTTCTTTGTCTAGCAATAAGCCTATTTGGCTGTAGATCACGATTTCTCAGGTTCGAAATTAAATCTGGAAAAATCTGTGGTTTTTGCCAGTTCTTGTCGAGCTGCACAGGAACACCGGTTAGGTTAAGGTGCTGACATTTTGCATGTGTTAGTGCGCTTTTGTCATAGAACTAAACGGTCCGAGTTCTTTGCCCTCCGAATGTTAGCTTATAACGTATTCATCACACAAACGTGTTACCCTGTCGGGAATCGACCCCGGGCCCCATCGTTTGTTTATTTAGGGTCGCTAACCACTCAACCAACGGGGTAGTAAATAATACAATTTATGCGACAGTTATAACTCTTCACGCTAAAACGCAACTGAACAGTTTTCGATAAAATTTGGTATTCAAGTTAATCAATGCCAAGACTTAACAAAAGCTACTTTTTGTCTTATAAAATGCATTGTTTCTGTTGCATAGTACTCACAAAGAAATAGTAACGACTCAACCGCAACCGCAGGGTAGCCACCTGTCACATTCTGGAACCGAGTATCTTCGGCTAATCGTGGGTACACTGGTTGTACCTCTGCCTACCTCTACGGGGATATAGGCGTGAAGATAATACTACTATAACTACTCTGTAATTTCAGTATCATTGATGATACATCAGAATTACATATCGGCTATTAAAAATGTTCTGTTTAGTTGTACGCGAACGAGGTTGCAGGCATTTGCTAGTGATGTTGTGTGGTCTCAATAACGTTACTCGATAATGCATTACAAATGACATAATAGTTTCCGTCAACAGTCAGGTACAACAGGCGGCGGCGGCGGCGAGTGGCGACAGTTATCAGAGCGGCACTATCGCTCGCACATCGCCGGTGACGCCTCGTGGGGCCATTACTTTGCTCATAATCACATAACACGTACTAAACGGTCACCTTCTCAGATATAGAAAGTACAGGTTTGAAGGTGAAATTCAGCCTGTGTAGTCTAGTGATCCAGTGTAGTTAACCACACGAGGTCCCGGGTTCGATTCCCTGGTCGGACAATTTAAAAAATGTGTTTTTTCAGTTTTCTGATAAAAACAACGTTGCCCGGGAAGTGCCCGGTTGGTGATAGGCTTGCCACCTATCACATAGTGGGACTAAGTATCTTTGGCTAATTGTGGGTGCACTGGTTGTACCTCTGCTTACTTGTTTGGGGGATACGGGCGTGAAGATACTTTTTATGACAACCTCTTCTCCCCCATTGACAACATTGCCTGTTGGTGCCACTTTAGTAACAGTGACTACAAGCTCCTGGAATTCTTCCATTTCCTTTGCAAAACTGTTCTTCGGTCGCTCTGATGCCAGTCCATTCATGGATTACACTGCGTATACAATTTCGCCCAGCACGATCAATTGGAATAGTTAGTATCTCTCTCAACTCTCACGCTGGAGCAAATGCCTTAAGTAGCAAATATTCCTCCTTTCCTATACGAACAACTTCCTTTGTCTGTCACAGAGTTGAAGTCACTGGCTCTCTCCCTGTCTGTTTCTATTTCTCTATTTTCCTATTCACGACGGTTCGCACATCAGGCGCGTTGTGCGACAAGGCCATCTTTTGTTTCCTGTACTTTTTTCCTGTAGCGAAAGAAAGATGAGATTTCAGAAAAAAATATCCTAGCATCGACTTTTATCGTAATTTCCGGAACTTTTCAGCAATATATTGACTAATCCATAATTATATAAAAAAATAAAAAAACGATTGCGTTAAGTTCTCAATAGGTCAACTCGAGTTTACATAACTTATCTCCACATTGTAAGAAATGTGTTTGTCAGGTAGCCATCAGAAGCAGATACAGTTGTATCAAATGACGCAATTTGTTATATCTTAAGATAGCGTGCTGCTAACGGCTCTACGATGATGAGGCTACTCTCGTTGATGGAATGCAATGTTATATGAATTATTTTATCAATTTTCTTACTTGAAGCTGAAACACGATAGTGACGAACACTGAGTACTGACGTTCTGGCGACAGGTTACAATAAAACGGTAGTAGAGTATCTGTATTAGCTGAAACTCTACATCTAGTAGTCTCGATAGTGAGGTACATTTACCCTATAGACATTAGACACCAAACATGTTAATGGTGCGTTGCTATCCGTGTGGCAGGATAGCAATGCCACATGCATTAGCCTACCGGCTGCCTCACCCTCCAAACCGGAACACGACAATGACAAACATTGACGTTATTGCGGCAGGAATAGGTAAGGCGGTGGTATCGAATATTTGAGACGAGACGTTGCGGAGCTCTACGGCCTAAATAATGTAAGTTGTCAGGCTGCAAGGTGATCTGTACTTCGTAAGAGGGGCGGGCCGACTGCGGGGGATTTCCGGCCGAGTGGAAAGTCTTAGATAGGTGTTTAATATTTAACGAGCGTGCACTCGAGCAAACTTGCAAAACAACTTTACGACCGCCATTAATATTGTTCGGTCAAGGCCGCCCACCTCACTCCGACTGGCGCTTCGGACACTACTTATTTTATTTATATTTTATTATCAAACTGAATGATATCTCGTAGAGAGGCAGCCTGCAGAACAGCTAGACCCTACAGTTGCTCAAATACCCGGGTAAACCGTAGTTATCCAAAATAATATAAAAAAACACGAATAAAAGAAAAGAAAAAAAATATTGGTCCATTAAGTTTTTTCTTTTACGAACCAACTGAGTTGTAGCAGAGATCTACTATTTAGTGGTGCTGGTGAAAATGGCAGCCGAACATAAGATGGTTCCTTTATCTGTAAAACAACTCGTTTTAGTTACGAGTCCAAACAAATTGTGGAACGTCTCGTTATTATTAAATAACTTGCTATGGTTACTGCTACGAATAACAGATTATTGATTATAGGAACCCAGCATAAGCGATGTATACGCGAAAACGACCTTGATCATTGACATCACAAAGAAAAGTTTGATTACGAAATGCCTGTTATGATATGACATATGGTCTATGTGTCATACTCGTAGTTACAGCACAAAAGTTGTAATTTTTTTAGTTAGCACTAACATAATTTATTTAAAATAATTTTTGTTTACTTATTTGTTGTATCATAACAAAGCAAACGAGCAAATGGACAGACAACTATGGGTCACAGACACCAAAGATGTTAATAACGCGTTGTCATCCGTGTGGCGAAATGTAATGCCACATGTACAAGTTTACCGGCTTCCTTACCCTCAAAATCCGAACAGCACGCACAGTGCTATTGTAGCAAGAATGGGTAAGGCGGTGGTACAAAACCCTAATCGCATCTGTGGTCTAGTGGTCCGGTTTCGGAGTTGACCACACGAGGTACTGGGTTCGATTCCCGGGTCGGGCTATAAAAAAATGTGTTTTTTCAGTTTTCTGATAGAATCAACGTTGCCCGGTTAGCGATAGGCTAGCTAGTAGCCACCTATCACATTGTGGGACTGAGTGTCTTCGGCTAATCATGGGTGCACTGGTTGTACCTCTGCCTACCTCTTCGGGGATACGGGGGTTAAGATACTACTACTACTACAAACCCTGTCGAGACCTCGCAGAGCTCTACCGCCTAATTAGCAGTCACGATGTTAGAAATACGTACTACCCTTCTCCCTTCTTTTACATAGATGCCTAGCAGTAAGGCATCTGATCTACTTTTCAAATTAGGCCCGGATATAGCTTCAGCTGCTGGAATCCATCACAGCTGTGTAGGTACACACAACAACGGCCCACATAAACATGTCGGGCCCGACCAAAATACGATCATTCATTTAAAGGTTACATGCTCTATTTTCGAGCTCTGGCGGAAACAATTTTCCGGTTTACAATTGGACAAAATCCGTGTAAACAATCGGTAACGCTCGTACTGCGTCAGTGTGGACTGAATTGAGAACTGACGGACAACAGACCATTTCTAATATACATACAGTTGAGCGCTACAACTCTCGACGTCATCATTTACCGTCTTTGAATTTATTTTAAGCATTTCTATGATAATAAGTGTAAAGCAGGACATACACGCTAGGGTGTACATGATAGGTATACCTGAGCTGAAAAAAGTATCTTCACGCCAGTATTCCTGGAAAGGTAGGCAGAGGTACAACCAGTGCACCCACGATTACTTATTTAATCCCAGGCAACGTTGTTTTTATCAGAAAACTGAAAAAACACATTTTTGATTCGAGACAAAACCTGCACAGTTGTGTGACATACACACGCCGGTTTACCTGTACAGTTAAGCTGTGCAGGCAAACCTGTCAGGTACGCCCTAAAGTGTATGGCCTACTTAAAACAATTTTTAAATAAGCTCTTGATCTATGACTATTTTCTTCGTGAATTATGTACCTATATGGTTTCCTTGTCTTTACAAAATAAAGAAGTTTCTAAATTCGGACTATATATATATATTTTATGCATTTATTTTGTTAATATAATTTGTTCGGGAGAGTATACTTCCGTTTAGTCCTATATGAATTTGGTGAAGATCTGATCCAGGACTCCAGAGATAGGTACAGGTGGTTGGACAACGGTTGTTGGAGTTTGACTGGGTTTAAATGTCAAGCGCTCGATTTGCAGTAGGATGGTTAATGTCAACAAGCTGTTGTCGCGCTGGTGTCGGGCAGCGTGCCACCACCATGACATTGTGTGGCCGCGTGTCGCGGTCGCGGCCGCGTGCCGGCCCCTTGGCACCGCCATTCATGCCACATACACACACACACGCACCGACTACTATTTCGGTGCTAGTGACAATGCCACACATGAACGACACCAGTTAGCGCCGCTAATCATCACCAAATCGGATATCCTTACTGATATTATAAATGCTAAAATCTGTCTGTTACGTTTTCGAGGCTTTTTAATTTTCAAACATTATCCACTAAAGAACTGAAATAGGTCATGATATTTTTTTTCGAAAGGACTAGTTACAGTTGACCTGGCGGTCGTTACTGTGACACCGGACCCATATTTATATTTGCGAGACCGGAGCTCGGCTTAGTGCGGCGTTCGGAATAAATGGAGGGGAGGGAGTAGTGGCGTTGCGTGAAGCGCGGGGCGGTAGAGAAGTCTTCGTCGTCGGAACCAGCGACGACGGTGTCGCGTTGTGTGTGTGTATGGCGGGATCGTCGTCGGCGTAGGTACGTGGTGGGGTTTCCTGAACCTGTGTATGGCGGCCGTGTTGGCGTAGCTCGTATAGGGCATGAAAGTTTGTATGTACAGGTCCCGGCGCGTAACTCGAGCGCTGGCCGTTATTGCGCAGAAATACAAAACACGGTATCGGAGGGGTAAGCGCGGTGGGCGGGTGAGGCTGGCGCGTCGGGCGGGGCATGTGATTGGTTTTCGTGATTGTACACATGCGCAGTTTGCCCCTCCAGTTTCACTCAGCGCTAGAGTTACGTGCCGGTACCTGTAAGAATATATTGAAGACATTTTACTGTACTCGCGGACGAAGCTGCGCGAGTCAGCTAGTCGAGAAATAAATTATAAATGTGTGTGTACAGGTCACATGCGATAGAAGTGAAACCCCCAGAATGCTACATTCCGAGGGAATGAGATCAATGCGAAGTACTGGCTGTGTGATAGTAAACATACTCACACAAAACACTCGGACTATATCAAGTATTAATCAGTACGTGTAGACACTGTGCTCACTATTCGACGCCTTCTCCTTCGGTTTGACTCGGTAATATACAATTATACATGGCATTTAAGAACATATACGTACACCGCTTAAAAGACAAAAGGAGAAGGCTATGATCCATCGCAATAAGATACCGAATAATATCAAACACTATTCTATCTCATTCTCTCGTAGACTAACTCCTATAAAGGTACTATGTTTTATTGCGTTTTAATTCACGGCGACTCTAAAGAAGTTGCTCTTCAAGAAATAAAACTTGAAAAACTTTAAAAACAACATAGAAAAATTTCGACACGCTAGGATTCGAACCTGCGACCCCCCCTCAGGCCGGGGCTTGCTCTACCAACTGAGCTAGTGTCGACGGGTTAAAGTTTTTCAAGTTTCCCAAGCACTGGGTTAGTGCTAAACACACATATACAATTTTAAATAAAACTTGAACAGGAACTTTTGCCGGGCTGACAACGTTTAAGGTACGACTGAATCGGAAACGTGTCCAACACTTATTATCACATTTGTACCGTGTACAAAAAACTAACATTTAAACAAAGACATTTGAAAATATGGACTATCAGTGAGAAACACACAATTACGTGTTTTATCGTTTTCCTAACACAGCCTCCACCTAGCGGAATCAACTGTATTATATATAGAAAAAGGGACAACGAGTGAGTGATAACTACTGCCCATAGACAACCGCAGATCAAAGTACTGTGCCACCGCCACACGGACGTCAACGCACCATTAACATTTGAAGTCTTTAGGCTATCTATGGTTATCTCTTAAAAGCTATCTGATTGTTCCCCTTGATATTTAAAAAAAATAAAAAAAATAGGGTTCCCCAAGAAATTCTAAACTCCAAGCAAAAAATATATCAAAACTAAAAGCGAGCAAAGCCACGAGTGAAAGCTAGTAATATATCTACAATAAACCTCAAGATAGAGACCGTTTCACGACATAGTTTCCTCGTTGAGCCCCGCGACTTTCCACTGTCCCTACACGTAATATAGACCGCACGTACAGACCGACAGTAATCACCTACACAGCTCCACACGTTTGACCCCACGACCCATAACGACCACATCTCAGAAGCGGCTACTATTAAACTGTATTTATTTCACAGGATAGAAAACAAACAGAAGTTCTACAGATGGAAAGAGATAGCACTACCTATAAACACAGCTACCCTCCAAACCGGAATACGACAGCGACAAGCACCGACGTTATTGCGGCAGGAATAGATAAGGCGGTGATTTCATTCTTGACTCCGTCGAGACATTGCAGAACTCTACCACTTATGCTGGGTTCCTATAATCAAAGATCCGACATTCGTAGCCGTAACCATTAGCAACCATTAATACGGGGCATTCCACAAGTTGTTTGGACATTTGATAATTTCACATTTATAGGAACCGTTGTAGCTTACGCCAAGAAAATGTCACTACTAGTAAACGAGTCGTTTTACTGATAAGAACCGGGTATTAGTTTGTGGTCACGGTATTAGGTTTTATTATTATACACGTATTTTCCGCCTTTCCTCTCCTTTCACGAGATGCCTAGCAGTAATGCCCCGATTACACCTACCGAGTAGGCCGTTCTACTACTGTTAGACAGTGCGCCCGACCGAGCACTCGGTGCTTGTTCAGTACAAATATATACCGAGTGGTCGGCCGAGCGCACCGTCTCGCCACTCTACTCGGTAGGTCTAATCGGGGCATAAGGCAGCTGATGGATCTCTTCAAAAGAGGGGCCCGCAGTCAGTAGTGGCGGTTCACGGCGCGCGGCGGCACGGAGTTCGTTGATCCGCGCTATCAGCTTGTATGTGGTTTGTTGATACGATCTGACCCGATAACGCACGTACTGCGCACCGTGCTCTGTGCTCAGCAACCCACTTACGAAACAACTCTCTTCCGCCCGTTTCAGTTTAACAACACTAACAGCTACCAAATATAACCAAATGCCCTACCCTAACTTATTTTTTTATAGAATCAGCTTGTGTACGAGCAAGTGGGCTACCTGACGTCAAGTAGAGGTCAATGGACATTTGCAACATAAGGTGTTGTTTCCACTGCGAAACCGGCTTCGAAAGCATCTGCTTATCCGCCTCTTAAAATTACTCAAGTAATAGCTCCCCGGGAAAACCGAATTAGGAAGTTTGTTCCAGAGAGTACGTGCGAGTAGTAGATGATAATTGTTAAAGAAATGACCACAGAGCTGCTGGAAAGCTTTCCTGGACATTACCGTCGGAAGAGCCGCCTGTCTGGCTATTACCCTATACTATTACCCTAACTTCTAAATAAAAGTTCCACGCATAGAAATAATGTTAAAAATAAAATACATAAAAATGCAGAGTACTATTAGTCAAAGTAGCTCAGTAATAGGAGTGGTCCGTCACTAGGTGTTTGTTGTCCAACTGATTGTGAACTTCGACATCCAAAAACAGTACCGACTCTCTCACCCACATCGACCGTTACAATTGTACCTTATCCAATCTGAAGTCACCACAGAACTCTACCACCGAGTGGACTCGAACACGCTGATACGCTTGACCTTTGCCTGATTATAATTTGCAAACAGCTGTGCAGGTGCGCGGAACATGTATCTATATTAATATTATAAATGCGAAAGTTTGGATGTTTGGATGGATGGATGGATGGATGGATGGATGTTTGTTAC